>JAWPHD010005626.1:0-159679 GCA_037043455.1 Cyrtodaria siliqua | reverse complement strand
GGTGACGTCGAGTTTGCCAGAGAGATTCACGTCATAGACTTTCTGTCAGTTTATTAGTGTTTAAGTTGGTGTTGTAGAAAGCAAGGAACAATTCCTTCAAATGGCACATCCTATTATATTAACGTCATACGTTTATTTTATTCTTGTAAATCAATCAATAGAAATGGATCTAAATAAAGAGTCATATTAAAAAAAAAATACACAAGTAGATAAAAGGTATTTAAAATGACTTTGCGCAGCTTAGATCTAATAATCTATCCAAAATAATAGTGTTTTGGTTACACATGTAATAAACAGGTCATTAACTGGGGTCGGTGTGCCTCTTTGTGACATTGGCCCTCGACAGCCATATAAAGAAAAAATCTCGGGCCAATATCACAAAGAGGCACACCTACCCCAGTGAATAACCTCTATATATTGACCGGGCGCCCGGTCCGATAGCTATATTAACGGACGTGTGAAAAAAACGACGTCAAAATAAATCATAAAACGTATTGATTTAATTTGTTGGTCAGATTCGGTATAATATAACAAATAATGTATGGTGCTTCGGTCCATATGAAGTTTATGGACTGGGCAGTCAGACCTAGAACGTTATATGGACCTCAGCTTCGCTTCGGTCCATATAACATTCGCTTCGGTCCATATAACATTCTAGGTCTGACTGCCCAGTCCATAAACTTGCATATGGACCGAAGCACCATATATTATCTGTTACATAGTTCAAATAGCCATTAAAATTATGTCTATCAATATTTTGTAATTTTTCGGACTATCTTGTATACGTCGAGTTACTTGAACTCTACGTAGTTTCACTGAGTGTTATGTCTTTCAAAACGTCTTCTTGTTCTGAATACTACGGATTCCCATCGTTTTCCTTGATTACCGTCGTTTTCCTTGATTACCATCGTTTTCCTTGATTACCGTCGTTTTCCTTGATTACCGTCGCTTTTCTTTGACTTTGAAAGTAAGTGAAACTATAGCAAACTACATATAGTTGTGTATTATTTATAATTAGGAGAAGTGCATAATTAAAATACAACACGACCCAGCATACTGCTCATAGTACCCCAGTTACTTTTTTTATTTCATATCCTTTTTCCAAAATAAATGTATAAAATCTCATCAATATAGATCTATGTTCAAACAGATTCATCAAATAAAATGGGAAAACAGATAATCAATTTAATAATCAGATTACATGCAGTCACCTGTTTAAAGAACGTGTTCAACATTTGAGCAAATTATGATGAAAAATAAATGTTTCATTAGAAATTAAAATCGCGGTATAAGTTTCGTGTAGTGTATTTGGGCCGCTTTTTTCAGCCAAGACTATTTCTTTACTTTTCAGACACAATTCAAAAAAGGCATAATACAGTTATATATAATTAAAACAAAAAATATTCGTGGTAAATAAAACATATCTAACTTTTTGAAATCGGTTGAGAAATAAAAGCAAAAACACACAATACTATGCTTAAAGCTGTACAGTCCCTATTTTAACTGGTAATAACTCATGAATATGAATGAGTCACGTGTAAAGTAGTTTCAAATCGACGAACACCCCAAAAGTCGGTATATAAGGAGAAATCGATACGTAAAAAATCACATTTTTATTTAATATAGTTCCCCGGAACAGGATTTGAACCACAGTCTTGCACTTGTAAGATTTGAAAGATGTACGCTGAACCTCTAGACCACTGCTATTTATTGATATTTAGTAGCATTTTTAACACTAAATAAACATTACGTAATAACAAGAGCGCGCACAAAACTCATCAAGCGCTAATAACAAGTCGATATATGGTTGATTTGAGACGAAGTATTAGTTTCATATTGATAAGATACAGTATTACACCAGGCAATTTTAATTTACACGTGCGACAATATGGACTGCATATTTATTGAACCATCTTTAGTTGCGTTCAAATATGTTAAGTTATTTTGTCTCATAATATATGGTAGTTAGTATACTATTTTCTCAAGTAGCGCTGTAGTTCAGTGGATAGAGAGAAGGTCGTGTGTTCGAGCCCCGAAGGAAGCTAACTTTTTTTTTTCGGTAAAAAGTACTGTTACCTGTGTATAGGTACGATGTGCACTGGTCGATGTATATACAGTAAATGATTTCATGCGTGCGTATAAGAGTTTATTTATCCTCGCTGTATTGCACTAAGCATTTTAGCGAGCAGACCTCGGTTTTAAAGTCTCATCCGAAGGACTGGTAAGGTAGGAAATACTTTTTTAAATATTTCGATAATTAACCCAAATTCGGTCCTGGCTGGATTGAACGCGCGATCCCTGGGTTACTAAGCCGCAGTGCTAACCATTACACCACGGCACTACCTTATGATTTCATGCGATATATTTGCTCGCTTAAATACCCGATTTCGACATGAGCTGGTGAACATGAAGTTACAAATAAAGACACGCCTACAAAGAAGTAATCGAAGAGATATAGGGCTTTTGTAGCTTTAAGTTGTTTTTAATAGGATATTTTTAAATCAAAATTATGCACCATCAAAATAATTTGTTGTTGTTTTTTGTTGTTTGTTTTTTTAGATTTTATTCAAAAATGGTTTTGTGTGTTGGATAAAACGAAATTAAGACTGCCTAAAAGTGTGGTGGATTGGGATGATGATGGGATGGAGAAACTTACTACTGCAATACTTTTCCTATGTTTTTTTCTTTGCACTGAGGGTGTTTTGGGGAGTTTTGGTAAATACACAATTGTCGAAATAAATGTCGAAAGAATATTCTTCGAAATAAATGTCGAAATAACATTCGTCATTATTTATTAATATTATTTTAGTTTTGAGATATGTTTTATGTTTCTTATTATAATGAAACATTATAAAAATCAAACAGGAAAAGCAGTATTCAAGGAAGACAGTCAACCACAAACACACACATAAACAAACAAATTTAAAGATGAATAAAATGCCAAATCAGACATCATAAACACAAAAAAGGGTTGACAATAGGGTTACCGCCTTGGAACGGTCAGTGGCATAGCGATGAGGTGCTACAAGTTTCATGTCAAAATATGTTGAATAGTTGTTCCATCTTTAATCTTTCAGATCTCCAAGTGGACATAATACTTAATGATTGCACAAAAACTTACCACTGCAGGCGACCATTCTATCTTCTCATACAAAAATATAGCAAACGAGCGTGTCGCGTCCGCCACTAAAGCAACTTGGAATGTGTTTTCCTGTAAATTAACAAATTAAAGTTGATGTAAACGTAGTTATAAAAATCGGACAGGAAAAGTAGCATCCAAGGACGAGAGTCAACCACAAACAGGAAAAGTAGCATTCAAGGACGAGAGTCAACCACAAACAGGAAAAGTAGCATGCAAGGACGAGAGTCAACCACAAACAGGTAAAGTAGCATTCAAGGACGAGAGTCAACCACAAACAGCAACAATTAGCATTAAAGGACGCGAATCAACCACAAACAGCAAAAGTAGCATTCAAGGACGATAGTCAACCACAAACAGCAAAAGTAGCATTCAATGACGAGAGTCAACCACAAACAGCAAAAGTAGCATTCTAGGACGAGAGTCAACCACAAACAGCAAAAGTAGCATACAAGGACGAGAGTCAACCACAAACAGCAAAAGTAGCATTCAAGGACGAGAGTCAACCACAAACAGGAAAAGAAACACAGAAACAAAAAACAAATTTAAAGATGAATAAAAAGCAATAGAAGACATCACAAACACTTAAAGGTTGACAATAGGGCTACCGCCTTGGAACGGTCAGTGGCAAAAAAAGCCCGGTGGAAGTGGGTTTAACCTCGGTTCTAGGGTGCACTAAATCTCACGCTTACCCTATTATCATCCAAAAAATGCGACAGTGTAAATAAAGATATGCCCTCCAGGTTGTAATCTCTAACAAACAAGGCAGCCTTAATAGATGATCATGTATATATAACATAGACAAAAAAAGTCTAGAAAGCCAAAAAGTAAATACTCAATGACTTGGCAGAAGCCAGAGCAGCAAGAGAACAAACCGTTAAGGGTACGACAAGACAAGGTGAAACCAAAGTACAAACATGCAATGTAGCATTCACAGAACGCAGAAAATCGAAAACAAATACCAATGGTAAGGATAAACAATCCTTTAGAAACAAATACCAATGGTAAGGATAAACAATCCTTTAGAAACAAATACGGTAAGGATAAACAATCCTTTAGAAACAAATACCAATGGTAAGGATAAACAATCCTTTAGAAACAAATACCAATGGTAAGGATAAACAATCCTTTAGAAACAAATGGTGTGATACTGTAAGCAAAAACTATTATCATATTACAACGCACTGAATATTTAGTGGTTGTCCCATATACAGTTCGCCATTGTTTTCCTCTTTGATTGTGGATGACCCGAGAGTGTGGTCCTATGATATGACCTAATCCTGAAATAGTCGATAAAAGTGTTGTGTATAATTTGTGAATAATACACCACTTCCAAGTCATAGACATTTGCAAGTATTTTGAATTTCCCGCTTTTTAGTTTCGATCTTGATGCTATGTATTTTATTTTCTTGAGCAAATGTATTCAATTGTTAATTACTTACTAATTTTTTAATCATTTGTATTGCATTGTAATCTAAAACGTGTATTGTTCAGGGTCATATGTATGATTGGTATATACTGCCATATGTATGATTGGTATATACTGCCATATGTAAGATCGGTATATACTGCCATATGTATGATTGGTATATACTGCCATATGTATGATTGGTATATACTGCCAACTATGTTATCCTCTGAAAATAAATACAATTAATAGTAGTAGTAGTAGTAGTAGTAGTAGTATCCGTGTGATCAAAAAGATACATATATACTGAAAGGAAAAAGAAACGCCGGGTGCGTATTTCCGCTATATATTGCATATACTGCACACTTAATTCCATATATATTCCAAGGAAATCCCAAGATGTGTTTTGTAAAATAAAAAGTGCAGTTAGTTAGAGAAAGGACACAACGGTGATGTTGTACACGTTTTAATCACAGTACACGTTACACGTTTTAATCACAGTACACGTTGTAACAAGAAATTCATAAATGCTGAAGTTCCTCTTTGAAAAATTGAGCCAGTTCAGTACTGTATTTAATGTTAAGTGATTGCAACATTTAAAGCCTAAGTTTGCTCACATGCTTGAGCCAAATGCGCATTCTGACGATAATGAAACTTTAAAGGGGTAACCATTGGTGTGTTCAGTGCTGTTTAAACATTCTTTCTAAAAGGACAGGCCTAATGTAGCCCTGTACCATTCGATTAGCAGTAGCATATTAAACATACAATATATAGCGGAAATACGTACCCTGCGTTTCTTTTTCCTTTCAGTATAGTAAGTAGTAAATATAAGTTCACTTTAAAAGAAGTGGGAGGATAAGTAGTTTACATGCTACATATGCTTGTGATAGGGCACTTTGTGATAACAACTTCAGTCATCTTCTTGATTATAAATTCACCACAGTAAACCCATTTTAAAAGAGAATTATTAAAAAATATAATGTCAAATTGTGCATGCAGAAAATGTGCATTAAAATTGCCCTATCAAAAGTATATATTTACTACCTAATGTTCAGCGCATTTTACAAAAGTAACGTGTTTTTGTACTAATGCATATTTCCACTTCTTTGACAATGTTTTATGTATGTTTGCTTCAGTGGCGTCAGTAAACATCGGCAATATTTCAATATGTTTGGCTCAAGAAGCGCCCCACCCCTATCCCCCCCACCCATGTGTCCCTTACAATAATTAGTTTAATTTCACAACTGAATACACTACGATATCAGATATACGTTTAATTAGCTAGATTATGAAATACATGGTTCATACTAAACTAAATTTATGCATTTAATAAATATTAACTATTTTCTTAAAATTTTCGAACTCATGTTCTTCTTCAAGAAATATCAAAGACATACAACTATCAAGTAAAATCAAAGGAGAAGTGTCATATATTATGATCTCGTCATTACATATATTTAGTAATTCATTTAATTATTTATTTATTTATTTACTTTTATTTAATATTTATTTACTTATTTATTATTCAAAAGTCCAGTAGATCCATTAAATCGTCCCTTTTATTCACACACCCTTTTTATTTTACGTTTATAGTTTACGTATTATGAAGATCGTCAGGCGCGTATCCAGGCATACGCACGTACGCCAATGCGTACAAATCGTCAGTAAAAGTGAAAAAATAAAAGTTCCAAATAGGCAAAATATGCAATAAAAACTGAAGGCTGAGGGGTGTATGGGCTAATTTCTTCCAAATATATCCAAAATGCCATATTAACGCTGAAATATAGCTTGAGAATGCATCATTTGCCTCCTAATTTTCAAAATTTTCTTCGGGGAGGCCCCCCAAACTCCCACCGGCGGGAGGCTGACACCCCCTCCCACACCTACCCCACACTAGCAGCGTCGCTTCTCGGTTCGCAGCTACGCTTCTCATATCTGGCGTACATTTTAAAATGCTCCAGGTACGCCCCTGATCGTTTTATGTATATATTTTGCTATATGACTAAATTCATGTTTATTTAAATACAATATGTAACTATCATTTTGCAATGTTTGTATATCATTTAATTTTTTTTTCAAATCTAAATATACACAAATAATATATACAGAATTACGATTACAGGAAGATAAAACTGGTATTTGCAAAATAAATCTTCTAGGATATTAATTAAAGTGAATATATTTTATTGCATACAGTATCTTAACACCATCAAACAGAACCAAACTTTATTGCATATATATTGAAAGGAAAAAGAAACGCAGGGTGCGTATTTCCGCTATATATTGTATGTTTAATATGCCACTGCTAATCGAATGGTACAGGGCGCCATTAGGCCTGTCCTTTTAGAAAGAAGGTTTAAACAGCACTGAACACACCAATGGTTACCCCTTTAAAGTGTCATTATCGTCAGAATGCACATTTGGCTCAAGCAGGTGAGCAAACTTAGGCTTTAAATGTTGCAATCACTTAACATTAAATACAGTACTGAACTGGCTCAATTTTTCAAAGAGGAACTTCAGCATTTATGAATTTCTTGTTACAACGTGTACTGTGATTAAAACGTCTACAACATCACAGTTGTGTCCTTTCTCTAACTAACTGCACTTTTTTTTTTTTACAAAACATCTTGGGATTTCCTTGGAATATATATGGAATTAAGTGTGCAGTATATGCAATATATAGCGGAAATACGCACCCTGCGTTTCTTTTTCCTTTCACTACACAAGCATTGTAAATACTTTACCTGTGTATTTTGACTCTGTGGATATTTCCTGACGTCTAGCCAAGTGATCACCAAAATAGTGCTTGCAGCAAAATTATATCCCGTATACACACTATTTATCATGTTTGACGCCGACTGTAATTCTGTGGGGTTTGTAGTACCAAACGTTTCATGCCGAATTTGACCAATATCGAAACCACCAATATTAGCTCCGAAGGGAGTTATCCAGGGTTTGTCTAGCGTGTACGTGTCTAAGTCACCTCCTTTGAAGTTGGATATAAACGTAACAACGCCATTTTCTGACACCTAAAAAGCATAGGACGCAGATAATAACTATGATGGTGTGTTTATAGTATCACAGTACTTAAATGCTTTGACGAAAAGATTCATTCAAAGAAAAGAGAATCGTGAACGCTTTCTGCGATCCTGTTACTAAATTGATATGATATAAACTTTAATCAAATTTAAATAAAAATGTTAAAATATGATTTGAAATGAAGGGTCCCTTCATTGAGCTAATTATTTTTAATGTTCTGTAATATCAAGCATTTTGTATCATTTATTTGTTAGAAACTGGTATAAGATGCAATGAGTGACCATTTCTAGATCCATTAATGCATGAAAGACTAATCAGAATACAAATTAATGAATGCTATATCCTTGAAGGTAATTGATACTGCATTTATGGAGACTGGGGGTGTTGAATTTATAAGAACTTAATAAAATGTTCCCTGTGTTGGCATATTTTGGAAATATCCATTTATTTATGTAAACATACTTATTTTGTTCAATTATTTAATCCTGTGTACTTTAATTCATCACATCTACAAAATAACTATCATACTGTAGAAGAGATGCAAATATTTGTATTGATTAAACACTACTCAGTTGCAAAAGAAAGTGGGCAATGAGTTTTGTTTAGATTTAATTGTATAACGTTTTTTTAGAACTAAATTCACAAATTCCAAAACGAATATGCCATGTTTGGTATCAAAGTGTCTATCATTTCATTGCCAATATCATGTTGTCATTTGGTTTTCAATAGGTCGAATCATTAAGGGACTGTCGCTTGATAAAGAGGATAGGGGACGAAGTATATTTTTTAAAGTGTCCAATTTGTTTGCAGCTGGGTATAGAAAACCTTTATATCATAGGAAGACAGCATACTTTAAATTAGACAAAAGGTAGATGTTTTACACGAGTCATCTAAACGGATTGTTTTTTTTTTTTAATGCGTGTTGTTTGCTTTGATGCGTGTTGATTGTTTTGATGCGTGTTGTTTGTTTTGATGCGTGTTGTTTGTTTTGATGTGTGTTGTTTGTTTTGATGCGTGTTGTTCTCTTTTGGCTGAGGTCTGTGAATGCTGCTATTCCTGATCAACTTTAGTATCGACCGTAATTATCAATACAATTAATGATATAATAACCTTTAGTATCGACCGTTATTATCAAGAAAATTAATTAATGATATAGTAAACTTTAGTATCGACCGTAATTATCAATACAATTAATGATATAATAACCTTTAATATCGACCGTAATTATCAATACAATTAATGATATAATAACCTTTAGTATCGACCGTAATTATCAAGACAATTAATGATATAATAACCTTTAGTATCGACAAATACAAATCTTTACAAATATTTTATTCACTCAGTTCATACATATACATGAAAACATGAGGTAATGCATATAGAATATATCGTACAAGGCTCTATTACATGAGTTATTTATTATTAACAATAGATTATTAGACAGATTAAATCAAGTGAATTTACTTTACTGTATTTATTGGAGGAGCTAAATTATATTCGCAATTTAAAACTGCATTTATCATTTATATATAGTTCATTTTCACCACACTGTCGAAGAAGTAATTTACAACCACACTCTCGTATGACTCAGTCTTTACACACATTTTTCAAATATCATAATAACATATACGCATACATTTCTCCTTGAATCTATTCAATATTTGCTTTACAAATTCACACGCTTTTCTAAATTCTTTCTTGTTTGTTGAATTCATAATGTTGTAAAATGTATGTATATTCGGCTTTTTATAGTATTTCTTTTTCAAAAAAGTCTTTCGTAACATACTAAGTGTTTTACATGTTAGAAGGTAATGGTATTCATCTCCTATATCTTCATTACATAAAGTACAAACTCTGTTATTATGCACAATTTTATTCCAGCGTCCAGTTTCAAATGGTAACTTATGGTTTCTTGTTCTAAACTTTACCATATACTTGAGTAGTTTACCGGGTGTATCTGTCAAGTATCGCTCAAGGCCAAATTTAGTTTTGTATAATCTGTATATATAATAACTACTAGAGTTTTCAACTGTTTCATACCATAAAAATAGATCTATGAGCTTTTGATGCGCAGATGCAATCAACCACTTACTATTTGGAAAGTCGTGCGTTTCCCAGATGCCACTAAACCCACATTTAATTAAGATTTCTTTGATACATTTAAGCCATTTAAAATTTAATTTTTTCTTTGTACTATTGCTATATTTGTATAAGCTATGCAATACTATGTACACATCAGCTGAGAGTTTATTACTTTCTGGAGACACTACCTTTGACCAAAATGGCCGTAACCTTTAGTATCGACCGTAATTATCAGTACAATTAATGATATAATAACCTTAATATCACCGAATAGAATATCATTCTTCGCTTGTGTACATGTATACGCGGCATTTTGAATTCAAAACAACAAAAGTATACTGAAGCGCAAAAGAAACGCAACTCGGGAATTTCCGCTATATATTGTATATACTGCACACTTAATTTCACATAATATTCCAAAGAAATCCCAAGAAGATTTTTTAAAAAATAGTTGCAGTTAAATAGAGAAAGGACACAACAGTTACTGTGATGTTGTAGACGTTTTAATAACACTACACCTTGTAACAAGAAATTCGTAAATGTTGAAGTTCCTCTTTGAAAAACTGAGTCAATTCAGTACTGTATTTAACGTAAAGAGTTTGCAAAATTTTGCATCCTGAGTTTGCTCACATGCTTGAGCCAAACGCGTACTCTGTCAATAATGAAACTTTTAAGGAATACTATTTGCTGTGTTATGTGTTGTTTTAAAAAAAAATCCGAAAGGAAAGGTCTTACGAAGTCATGTACCATTCGATTAACAGCAGCAAACTGTACATAAAATACATAGCGGAACTTTCCGAGTTGCGTTACTTTTGCGTTTCAGTGTCAAAAACAATCATGTCAGTTCATTCCTACAGATGGTTGACACCCCCTGATTATTTGTACTGCCTACTCTTTTATTTAAAAGAAGATCCTCTAATCACATATTTTCAAAACAACTCTAGACTAAGATCACACATCCGGTAATTTATATCTTGATCGTTCTTTAATATATGCATTAGGACAAAAAATAATCTATTATTTGGCTGCAGTGAAAACGTGTTTTGCCAAAATGTGTCCTAGATCTATATTATATTAAAAGCGCGTTTTAAAAAGCTAGATAATATACATTGTCTATAATCTTGCAAGAGTTTACGGTATTATACGCTTGCAAAAGATTGTTTTTTTTATTGAATACGTTCATGTTGTTTTCTGCTAACATTATATAGACCTATTGTCTACCATACATTTGTTCGTGTATTTCCGCTTCGTTTCTGTTTAGTGTTCAGTGTTCTTTACGGTTCGGTGCGGTTGGATACTCTTCCAAAATTGAAAGCGCCCGCAATAGAAACTACTCGCGTATTCTAAACATTTTAATGCGGAATTAGTTGAGATACAATAATACATTTAATACTTATTGTTGATGGTATCTGTATACATTTATTCCAAGATGATTTCCTACTGTCATGTTCACGTTTATAACCGAGAAAGTGACTGTGACAACGTTTTCCAACGGGCCGAACGTCTAATAACGAACGTAATGTGGATGGATATCCTAAAGGGACACAGGGCAATCT
The DNA here is from genome assembly GCA_037043455.1 of Cyrtodaria siliqua. Taxonomy (NCBI): domain Eukaryota; kingdom Metazoa; phylum Mollusca; class Bivalvia; order Adapedonta; family Hiatellidae; genus Cyrtodaria; species Cyrtodaria siliqua. Next base: position 148,452 of record JAWPHD010005626.1, on the reverse strand, counting down.
TGATTTTTTAAAAACTCACGGCGTCCCGTTAGTTTTTCTCTTCACTTGCATTTGTTCAATCCTTAATAGTAATTGTTAGAATAGTTTAAAGCAAATTATTTTACATATTACTAAATTTTTATAATAGTGCATCAATAATGTTTAAACATTTGGTGAAATAGGGAAGAAAATTGAAATCTCAATTCTTTATTTAATGATATGCAAGCAGTTTTAAAGTCAAAATGATGCAGGATAACTAAATTGGGGAGCAAATTTTAATGTTCGAATAAAACTCAAGATTGCCGTGTGTCCCTTTAAGCTTTTCAAATTGGAGCGACTCAATCATGCTGAAAAAATATTGTTGATTTTAATAACAACGTATGTCTCAACTGATTGTCGTCAATATTTATTTCAAATATCCATCACTTTCAGCATTGCCAAAGTCTTACCGACAATACAAAATATAGTACGCGTTTATTTCACGACTCTTAGCAAGCGCGTGAAAAAGTTCGGATGCAACATAACAGTGTGCAGTATCGTAGAATGTTGAACAGTTGCTCCATTGAAAAGTCAGTGGGACAATATGAAAGTATATCAATAAGAGAAAACATTGTCTTTAACTTTGCTATATAATAAGGTATGAGTAGAATACATTGTAACTAACTTCGCTATATAATACATGTAATAAGGTATGAGTAGAATACAATGTCACTATCTTTGCTACATAATACGGTATGGGTAGAATATATTCTCTCTAACTTCGCTATATAATAAGGTATGAGTAGAATACATTGTCACTAACTTTGCTACATAATACGGTATGGGTAGAATATATTCTCTCTAACTTCGCTATATAATAAGGTATGAGTAGAAGAATACATTGTCACTAACTTTGCTACATAATACGGTATGGGTAGAATATATTCTCTCTAACTTCGCTATATAATAAGGTATGAGTAGAATACAATGTCACTAACTTTGCTACATAATACGGTATGGGTAGAATATATTCTCTCTAACTTCGCTATATAATAAGGTATGAGTAGAAGAATACATTGTCACTAACTTTGCTACATAATACGGTATGGGTAGAATATATTCTCTCTAACTTCGCTATATAATAAGGTATGAGTAGAAGAATACATTGTCACTAAGTTTGCTACATAATACGGTATGGGTAGAATATATTCTCTCTAACTTCGCTATATAATAAGGTATGAGTAGAAGAATACATTGTCACTAATTTTGCTACATAATACGGTATGGGTAGAATATATTCTCTCTAACTTCGCTATATAATAATGTATGAGTAGAAGAATACATTGTCACTAACTTTGCTACATAATACGGTATGGGTAGAATATATTCTCTCTAACTTCGCTATATAATAAGGTATGAGTAGAAGAATACATTGTCACTAACTTTGCTACATAATACGGTATGGGTAGAATATATTCTCTCTTACTTCGCTATATAATAAGGTATGAGTAGAATACATTGTCTCTAACTTTGCTACATAATACGGTATGGGTAGAATATATTCTCTCTAACTTCGCTATATAATAAGGTATGAGTAGAAGAATACATTGTCACTAACTTTGCTACATAATACGGTATGGGTAGAATATATTCTCTCTAACTTCGCTATATAATAAGGTATGATTAGAATACAATGTCACTAACTTTGCTACATAATACGGTATGGGTAGAATATATTCTCTCTAACTTCGCTATATAATAAGGTATGAGTAGAAGAATACATTGTCACTAACTTTGCTACATAATACGGTATGGGTAGAATATATTCTCTCTAACTTCGCTATATAATAAGGTATGAGTAGAATACAATGTCACTAACTTTGCTACATAATACGGTATGGGTAGAATATATTCTCTCTAACTTCGCTATATAATAAGGTATGAATAGAATACAATGTCACTAACTTTGCTACATAATACGGTATGGGTAGAATATATTCTCTCTAACTTCGCTATATAATAAGGTATGAGTAGAAGAATACATTGTCACTAACTTTGCTACATAATACGGTATGGGTAGAATATATTCTCTCTAACTTCGCTATATAATAAGGTATGAGTAGAAGAATACATTGTCACTAACTTTGCTACATAATACGGTATGGGTAGAATATATTCTCTCTAACTTCGCTATATAATAAGGTATGAGTAGAAGAATACATTGTCACTAACTTTGCTACATAATACGGTATGGGTAGAATATATTCTCTCTAACTTCGCTATATAATAAGGTATGAGTAGAAGAATACATTGTCACTAACTTTGCTACATAATACGGTATGGGTAGACTATATTCTCTCTAACTTTGCTACATAATACGGTATGGGTAGAATATATTGTCACTAACTTTGCTACATAATACTTTGCTAGATACTATGATAGTATGATAGGGGAATATATTTTTGTACATTACTAAAAAAAATATATATTAGAGGTCATAAGATGTTCAAAATCAAGTTAACTTACATACACTTTTGAATACGTTTGTCCAAAAAAAGTAAATGGTATCGACAAGGAAATGGTGTACACAAATTGATCCCGTACTTCAAGGTCAGAGACTGTCGAACTGTGCTGAAACAGTGGCGATGTGGTAACGACTAAACACACGGCAGATATGATCCAAAATGTAAAGTAGATTATCAACATCCTTTCTGAAATAAGAGTTAAACACATCTTAAAGTTATGTAAAGACGCATAGAGCTGCCCATGAATACAGCTCCACTTGGAGTTCTATGCGTAATGGCATTTCGCATAGAGCTTCCATTCACATATAGAGCTTTAAGCCATCATATAGAGTTTAATAACCAGTGTTTTTGAGATACGGGAAATATCTCCCGAGGTAGAGAAATGGCCCCGATATAAGAACGAGTGCGGAGCACGAGTTCTTATATCGGGGCCATTTCCCTAGCGAGGGAGATATTTTCAGTATCTCAAAAACACTGGTTATTAAACTATATATTACATAATTTAAAATGATATTTTATTAATATTTCTAATGATTCACGCCTTTTTACACCAGTTTGCACGAGAACGCCATGACGACTTTACATCATCCAAGACGACGTTACAGTAGGGGAGCAGCCTTGATATTTTCCTACATCTTTCAAATATCGCAACCACGCTTGACAACGAAAAGTAGTACGTCATCTTTCGGCAACGTCAAAAAATAAAAATTGTCCGCCATTTTGAATTTTTTAAAACGCATAATTTGGAAATTTGTGACAATTTTTGATCATGAAATTTCATTTCCGCTTTAAGTTTCGTGATTTTCGGCTGTACCGACTTTTTTTTTAGAAGCTTTACTACGTGATAAATGCAGACCCGCCTTGTAAAATGTCGAAGCGAGGGGCGATAACTCTAAAAGATGCCATTTTTAGAATACGATTAAAACGACAAAAACCGTGTGTTTTTTGTTAAAAAAAATACGAGGAGATACTTGAATTGTTGTTTTAGCTCACACATTACATGAATTTTGCTGCATGTCACGAAAAGCATGTTATTTCTTTATCAAAAGTACACGAAAATACGAATTGTTTGACTTAACTGTAATTTTGACTCGACTAACCTCGCAAGAACTGCAGGCGCGTATTCGATGGAGCGGGTAGTATTGGGCACCCTCTCATATGTGGAAAGTGTACGTAACAATCGCTACTGTTCAAGATGGGAGTTGGGGTGGAGAGAAGGAGGGGGAGGGCATCTGAGCTGAGATTTAAAAGGATGCGCCCCATCCCCATCCCCATCCCACCCCAACTAAAATCATGAAAGTCTGTTTTTGAAAGCTCTTGCAAGCATACTTTCTTAAACATATTCAGATAATATATTTGTTGCTGTGTTTTTGACTAGACTATATCCAGTGTCTAATTGTCATCCGCAACTTGGCGCAGTCAGTAACGCAGCGGATTTGTAACCGGAGGTGGTGCCACTGAGTTTTGTCGGTGTGTTCTTGGGAAAGACACTTTCCCTTAGCCTCGTCCGTCGGATGGGGACGTAAACCGGGTGGTCCCGCGTATAGGTCTATCATCCGAGCATGTTAAAGAACCATAGGAATCTATTCGATAATAAGAGCAGGGCACGGTTCCCGGATTCCTATGTATCCTTCCCCTCTCTCTGGGGCGGCTCTAAATAACCTGTACTGTGTTGATGAGCCGTTACATATTCAAATGAATTCATCCGCAACTGCACTCAGCACTGTCATATGTACTGTAGCTGTCCCATGCTAGTATCATGAATCAACCGTGGAATATATCGCCCACACATGAAAGGGTTTGAGGGCCCCATCTTACTTGTATTAGTTTAAATATAGACCATTTGTCGGTTGAAACCTAAGATGATTTTTTTATCAGACAGAAACACTGTCGTAATACTTATACTGATAGCATCGAAGGAAAGTAAAGAAGGCCATTTTTTTTACTTTATATTTTTAAAGCTGAATTGTGTTTTAATTTATGTCATTATAGCACATTTTAGGCCATAATTCCTGGGTAGAACCAGTACTGTGTACTTTCTGCTATCTGTAAGAATCGACACTTTCTCACCTACAAGTTGAGCTCCCAGTGGGAATTGAACCCGCAGCGGTGAGAGGTGAAAATGAGAATGTATACAAATATAAAAAAGGCAACCGAACATCTCCATTACTCAATATGTCCATGGGACTTGAATGACCGCACTGAAAACAATCCGTGGAAAATTGTACAATGCAAGAATATATATTCATAAATAAATTTTATTTTGATGCAAAATCGATATGCTATAGATAAAGATCATGTAAAGTTTCGCAAAAGATTGGTTAAAAACTGTGGAAGATTATAGACGCACAGATAACTAACAACATATGCCGCCTCACCATTCGATGGTAAACAATAAACATTTAAGGTACATATTAAGGCCATAAATATTATCTTTCATGACTAAGTAAAAAATATGTAACAAGTCAGATATCAAAATGAATTATTTATTTGATTTAAAACATTTTATTTCAAATATTTACATCAAAACATCCCAATATAAAGGGTATTGCATAAAAAAAAAATTGCATCAAACAATAATTGTTTTTATTTATTAAAGGGACACACAGCATTTATCAAGTATTTATCAAGCTTAAAATTTGCACCTCGATTGGTTAATCAAGAATTGATTTTACACACGCTTGCATATATTTAAATTATAACATTTTGGCGTTTAAAAAAAAGAAGAATGCTGCATGTCCCTTTAATATGAACATCTCTCCGCCTGTATTGTTTATATGGTGCAAGTCATTTTCAACATATGTGGGGTTATATACATACATGTATCTGTTGTTGTTGTTTTTTGCAGAGACAGACCACCCACTTTTCTGGGTAGAACCAGTAATATACACCTCCTGCCATCTGTCATTCCACAAACTTTATAATCCAATAAAATTCAGAAAACATCATTTTAATCCAATAAAGAAATTGGGCATGGTCGGTCAGATTAACAGAAACACATTTATATTTTCGTATTAGCCCTTATTTTGAGCCACTCCAATGAACTGTCAGTTAAAGTCGCCATCGATCCACCTCTTTCAACAGTCAGACATGTATGTTGATATGATATTTTGCTGAACTGGTGATCCTGGGAATTTCGAAATTAGTGGGTCCAAATAACCTTCCCTCAAGTCACAAATGTTACTAGACATATTTTTCTTGAAGTTGATGCTAGTACTGTCCGTATGAGGTATTCATGATTCAAAAATATTGTATTAATATCATACACCGTCGCATTATTCTATTCTTGTTCGTTTAAGTATTTCTGATTCGGTTGATAATGTTGTAAACATTTATTATAATATATATGTGACTATACACTCGTTTCAATAAAATCTTCCCGTATTTTGTGACTTCAGTACAGTTTCCCAGCGTCTCAGGACATCAGGGACTCTGAAAATAAAAATGATACAGATTCTGTTTAACCATACATATTTTTCTTTCAACTTAAATAGGTAACAAGTTGGTGAGTTGAAATAGATGAATAAAAAGTGACAATATAACTTTTTTTATAAGAATATAAATTGAACAGAACATGGTGGGAACAATGACCAGAAAAAAACTATATAACTTCTAATTTTACTTCAATTTTTAAACATGATCACTGGTGGTTTCAAATGCAGGACCAACATATGGGTATCACCGGTTACTTTTCTTACCATTTTTTTGTGTTAAAAAAAAAACTGGTTCGGAGGGTCTAAGAAAAGAAAAAAAAACACCAAAATAACTCTGGCCTAAGTTGGATCAACAACACATTTTATTATATAACCTATAAATAGACGCGTTTTCATTGGCTAAAAAGTAATTTTTTAGAAAAAATATCTAGCGATATTGACCTGTTTTTTTGATATTGACCTGTTTTTTTGATATTGACCTGTTTTATATAATTGTTTTTTTGATATTGACCTGTTTTATATAATTGTAAATTGAGGGTTATATAATAAAACAGTTATGGACTTTTCAGCTGTTATACATGATGTTGATATGTACCAAAAAATCATTATTGACCTCGGCTATCGCCTCGGTCAATAATGATTTTTTTGGTGCATATCACATCATGTATAACAGCTGAAAAGTCCATAATTGTATAATATGTCATTTAGAGCCGCCCTTGAGAGAGGGGAAGGGCACATAGGAAAGTTAAAAAATGATACATCTTTTGTTTACCGTAACCAGATTTCGTTTCAACTTAAATAGTTAACAAGTTGTTTAATTGAAATATGTAGATGAATAATGAATTTTAGAAAATATTGTTACATGTAAGATGAATTAAAAAAAAAAGGTTTTCGGCTGATCAACACTTTACCGGTATACCTTATTTAGAGCCGCCCCAGAGAGAGGGGAAGGAGACACATATAATAGGAATTTGAGAACCTGCCTTATTCTTACTAATGAATATATTTCTATGGTTCTTTATGGTGCTATCGTCCGCCATGCTATCGCTGGGTCAATGCCAGCACATTATGTTAAGGCAGGGTCTTGGTTAAGTTTAACATTTTAGATGTAATACAAGGATGTTTTTATCTTGTTCGATTCATTTTACATCCGTACTATGGACAATATTACCTATTTATGTGTCGATGTGCTGTAAAACACCATTTATTCATTTTTTTTTTTAGTATAAGAAGTCTGAGACTAAGTGCAGGTCCACAATGCCACATATATACATTGATAAATTCATAGATTTTTTAAAACTGTGCTTACCTACACACTGGCTTACACAATGCTCTTGATGTAGTTATACAGATTACTGTGAGACTGGGAAATGACTTTGTGAAAACAGGCTGTGGTAACCTGAAAAATAACATATTGTTCCATTTAATTTTAATATTAATAACTATGTTCAACTTTCTTAATGCTATCAATGCCAGCTTTCCATAATAGTTTTCTTAAAACACAACTGAAATGGAATTGAATGTGGCGCTTTCTGGATACTGTCCAAAATGTAAGACTGTGGCATAATTCATGAATAAGTAGGCGTACATTTTCATCAATCATTCATCACTCATGTGTTCTAAAAATTATCAGAATTAAGTTAATAATAATATTTATTATATAACCTATAAATAGACGCGTTTTCATTGGCTAAAAAGTAATTTTTTAGAAAAAATATCTAGCGATATTGACCTGTTTTTTTGATATTGACCTGTTTTTTTGATATTGACCTGTTTTATATAATTGTTTTTTTGATATTGACCTGTTTTATATAATTGTAAATTGAGGGTTATATAATAAAACAGTTATGGACTTTTCAGCTGTTATACATGATGTTGATATGTACCATGCATATCACATCATGTATAACAGCTGAAAAGTCCATAATTGTATAATATGAACCACCACCATTTCATATGTTTCAATGTTAAACACTTGTCCTACACTACAGTAATTAAAAGTGTATTTACTTACACAAATCCCTACACAGGCTACAGACAATCAGACAATCCATGCCATGACCCATTTCATTCGCTTGGTGTGTTTCACTTTCAATATTAATTCTCCGACATAGATGATAGATCTAGTGTAAATTACGCACTCACTCAAGTCAGTCATGTAAAACTTGGAATTATATACGATCACTGTTTGAAGTGTTTCGATAAAGGTCTAACGACTTAATTCCACTCCTGTACAAATGTCTATGTGTGTAACTCAGTACGCATGCATCTGCATAATTTGACCTTTGAATACGTGTACACCGTGTGTGTGAGCTATTTTTAGCACATAGTTTGGACTGTGGCAATGGAAATACAACAGTTCAATTCAATTCACAATTTAGTTTTAGTGACAGTGCGAACTTCACCAGGGAGAAGTGAGGGTTTATGGCGTGCGACTGACTGGCCCTAGGCATGGTGTTTTTCTATGTCGCCGCCATTTTGAATAGCCTCTGAAAGAGTGAAATGCAGGTACCAACTTTCAAAACGGGCACGCAAAATGTATATTCACGAAAAAATAAGAAATTTTCAAAAAAGGTAGAACAGGAAATGATCTTCGACTCCTGGCAATTTCAACAATATTTATGAATATACAATTTTTGTACCCGTTTTGAAACATTGGCAATTTCGAAGAAAACAAAAACTAGTTTTTTTCAATCTTCGCATTTGTACCGCGATTTCCGACTATGATATCTCAATAAAACCTGTCAACACGATTGTTTGATGAATCTCCGACATAATAACTGACTTCTGATATGATTTGTTTTCTTTGCCATCTAGTATAAGCTTTAAACTAGTGTTTCTAAACAGAGTACTATAAAATCCGCGCATCTGCACGTGCTTGCAAAATGGGAACTACGTTGCCTCCAACCCCAATTATTTATGTTTGAGTTATGCGGTTCAGGCACGTGAAATGACTTGTCTGCTCCTGTACTGTTACGTCATACAAACAAAACAAGTGGAACCGGAAGTCTTCGTTAATTTCCGTAATCGATATTTGGCATTTCCGCCACTGACGGAAAAGGCCGAGCAATGTTCCGTACTGGGAAATATCTCCCACTGGGAAATATCTCCCACTGGGAGATATTTCCCAGTAGAGCAAACGAGTAGATATAGCTTTTCTATTCCCAGTATTTCCTATATAAATCAGAGACAATTATGTAATATAAGTATATCTCCCATTCACCGGGTAGCTTAAAGCCATCATAAGTATAGCTCCCATTCACTGGGTAGGTTTTAGCCATCATAAGTATAGCTCCCATTCACTGGGTGGTTTTTAGCCATCATAAGTATAGCTCCCATTCACTGGGTAGTTTTAAGCCATCATAAGTATAGCTCACATTCACCGGGAAGCTTTAAATCATCATAAGTATAGCTCCCATTAACCGGGCAGCTTTAAGTCATCGTATGTATAGCTCGCATTCACCGGATAGCTTTAAGCCATCATAAGTATAACTCACATTCGCCGGTTAGCTTTAAGCCATCATAAATATAGCTCACATTCACCGGATAGCTTAAGCCATCATAATTATAGCTCACATTCACCGGGCAGCTTTTAGCGCACCATAAGTATAGCTCACATTCACAGGGTAGCTTTAAGCCATCACAAGTATATCTCCCATTCACCGGGTAGCTTTAAGCGAATCATAAGAACAGTTCCCATTCACCGGGTAGTTTTAAGCGCGTCATAAATATAGCTTCCATTCACCGGGTAGCTTTAAGCGCCATACGTTTAGCTCCCATTCACCGGGTAGCTTTAAGCGCCATACGTTTAGCTCCCATTCACCGGGTAGCTTTAAGCGCCATACGTTTAGCTCCCATTCAATGGGGTAGCTTTAAGCGAATCATAAGAACAGTTCCCATTCACCGGGTAGTTTTAAGCGCGTCATAAATATAGCTGCCATTCACCGGGTAGCTTTAAACGCCATACGTTTAGCTCCCATTCACCGGGTAGCTTTAAGCGCCATACGTTAAGCTCCCATTCATCGGGTAGCTCTAAGCGCCATACGTTTAGCTCCCATTCACCGGGTAGCTTTAAGTGCATAGTAAGTATACGCATAGTGCTCCAATCTTACCGGAGGAAGTTACAGTGCGATGGTTGTTTACTGCATCTACGCATATAACTCAAAAAGTAGATATAAAAGTCGAACAGAAATTCAGAATTCAAGGACCATAGTCAACCAAAATCACGCATAGAAACAAACAACAATTTTAAAGACGACTAAAAAGCAGGACACGACATCACACACATAAAAGGGTTGACAATAGGGCTACCTCCTTGGAAAGGTCAGTGGCAAAAGGGCCACTGGTGTTTCAAACCAGGTTCTAGGGTGCACCAAACCTCACTCTTACCCTATTGTCATCCCAATAAAACGGCAAAGTGTAAACAAATGTATCCCCGCCAGGTTATTTCCCTAACAAACAATGCAGCATTAATAGGCAGCATAAGCATAACACATAAATGATCACGTATTTATGAATATTAAAAAAAACATAGAAATCCACAAACAAAGCAAGTACTCATTGACTTTGCAGAAGCCAGAGCAACAAGAGAGCAAACTATTAAGGGTACGACAAGACAAGAATTTAAGACAAGCATCAGACGCTGCAGTCCTTTGACGATTTGACGATCACACAATTCACATGACAGGCACATCTTATATGTATATTGAAATTTATTGCACCTCAAACAAATTCCTAGGAATTTCATTGGATTAGAGCGGTCACATGGTGACCTTCTATTATTCTATAGTGGGTCAGTAGATTTCATAGAGGGTCACTAAAACAGATGGACTACAAAGTTTAATTTATTTGCAAAAAGTTCTATAAGGCGTTAGTAACAAACATAATAAGTAAATTAATAATGTTTTTAATCTGTACCGGTCGTGACGTCAAGGTCAAGACGTCAAACTGCGCGAAATTCTCAATAACGTTAACCCTCCATTAAAATGGGTTTAATATGTGTTTTGCCTTTAAAAGGGTGCTCGATGCAATAATTCAGTCATTAAGTTTGTTACTGACCCCCTACAGAAATATGTGGGGTCAGTGAAATTTATAGGGTGGCTCGGCTATTGCCTCGCCCTCTATAAATTTTATTGACCCCACATATTTTTGTAGGGGGGTCAGTAATAACCCAGTAACTAATAATGTCGAAACTGACATTGTTTTTACTAGGCCCCTCAAAAAACCGTATCTGCACCACCCCGGCTATTCTGTTTTCCTAATTAACATACCCGCTTGGTCGACACTTGATTGTTCTCAGTATATGTTCTTTATTATATGGTGACGAGTCTGACGACCTTATCTAAACAATAAAATGCTATTTTGATTCTTTCAGGAGTAAAACTCTAGTATGCAAGTTTTAAAATAATAGAGTTTTGATTTTGTAAGGTCAACGGACAAAGTCTAATTACACTAGCTCGCCTTTTGTACATTTGACTCAGGTGAGCTCAAATGAAGTAAATATGGAATCTAATGAGATGCGTTTGTAACAAGATTGACCAAGTGGAGACAACTCACCAAGGGAGAATCAAGAATAAATAAATTTACAAATTGTATTTACAACTAAATGAATATATATACATATGAATACAAATGACTACAAATGACAAAGTAGAAATCTCAACGTTTTAAATCATGTTTTAAATGAAGTCCACTCCGTTAGATTAAACTGCTCGGTTTTAATCAGACTGAATATCTGATATCTGTATTATGCTATATCACACGCTATATTATCTCTCCAAGCTATATCTAGCTGCGTCCTTCCGGTACAGTTCCCGGCACTAATACTTCACTTCCGCGTTATATTGCAATCCCGTCTTTAGCTGTTGCTATTCGTCCCGGTACCACACATACTTCCGGTGACGTAATTCACACGCGACGCCCACTCGCACGATCCTTTCCGGCGATGGCCCAAGTCCCGGTATTACACATCCGGTGACGTTATCTGTGTAGCTATCTGCGTAACCAGGCCCTCTTGCCTAGCGTCTCCGTGGCTACCGTCTGGTCTGTCGCACAGAATGCTTCGTTCCCGTGTCCTATGACGCGTAGACCGCGCTCCCGACAATACGCTCTACATGCTCCAAGCGTATACGTACGCTCCTAGCGTTTACGGCTACAAAATATATACCTAGTCTTACAATGTTATCACAACAGGTATTTTATAATAGCGCTAAGGTATCACCATACCTAATACTGATTGCGAATCAATCTTTATTCAAAAATCCTTATTCAAAATGAATAAACCCGAATTCGAATAGACATTATGTTAAACTTTAACAAAACGTGTAAAACAATTACAGATGTAATTTATCGACAGTGAAATCTCACATTTCTTGATGTAACGCAAAACTTACAACATAATAATTCAACCATAGACTGAATGAATAATTGGTTTTACATCCCGTTAACACATTATAGGCTATACTGGTACAGCGACCTCAGAGTGATTGAATAATAATGACAATATGAAAACCAATCTCAGAGAGATTTATACTGCAGAATAAATAATAACCGTTTATGCAATAAAGTATTGACAGTTAGAAACCTCCGTAGAAAAGTAAATACAATCCGAATCGCGTATTCCATTTACTATCTACAGAACAACTGGCATTATCAATAATGTAACTATATGCCCAAATAATCTTATCAGACAATAATAAAATATTCCGACGTTTGAATACGTACAAGAATTAAAGACAATATCCTGCTAACAATATATAGCTTTTACCGGCAGATATTTACTTCAGAACAACAATTTAAATATGACAATAATTTACAACAAATAACATAGATTTGACTTACCCTTTGCCGTTATGGTAATGGTCACTACTACTCTGGATAATGGCTTGTGATCCTGTGACAAGTTCTTACGATTTCGACACCCATATATACAATGTCATGTTACTCGGACTGCTCGGACTGCACGTAGTGTCTATACTTTTAGGTAAATACTGGAAAATTTACTCATAATACACAGCTTGTACAATCATAACTTTCTTAATAGTGTATGGATTTTGATGAAATAAACGCCCAAACAACTTATTCTTTATCAATTGAATGAATCTAAAAGATCATTTATTAGATATAGGCATCGATTAAAAGTGATGCGCAAGACAAAAATCTATCACCATTCCTATTCAAAATCAGGGGACAGTACTCCATGAGACACAGCCACACTGACCGGCAACCACAGACATCAATCATATTTACATACTCTACCAGATTAGAAGTGTTTGCTTTTTATTATATATTTTTTAACAGCCTCAACTATTGAAACTTTAGTGTCATAACTTAGAGACTGATCACCGCATGAAAGTGTTTGGAGTATAACTGTGCATAACGGGTTATGGGTGTGTGCAAGGTCAGTACGTATTTCATAGTAAGCAGGACAAATGAAGAAAAAATGTTGGTTATCTTCAATACTACCACTATGACAGTGATCAGAAAACGGGGATGCGATTATACTTTTCCGAAACAGATAAAGGTTCAATGAACTACAATTGGTACGTAAACGGGTGTGTAGAATTTGTCTTTTCTATTTTCAACGTAAAAGTATTTGGGCGGTTGTATGATTAACGTTTAAATAAATGAGTGAAATCTGTGACTCTTATATCTTGAGATAAAGAGTGTAGCGTAGTGGCGTTTTCAGTTAATACTTCGCGTGGTAATAACGATTACGGAAATTAACGAAGAGTTCCGGTTCCACTTGTTTTGTTTGTATGACGTAACGTCGTCTTGGATGATGTAACGTCGTCTTGGCGTTCTCGTGCAAACTGGTGTAAAAAGGCGTGAATCATTAGAAATATTAATAAAATATCATTTTAAATTATGTAATATATAGTTTAATAACCAGTGTTTTTGAGATACTGAAAATATCTCCCTCGCTAGAGAAATGGCCCCGATATAAGAACTCGTGCTCCGCACTCGTTCTTATATCGGGGCCATTTCTCTAACTCGGTAGATATTTTCCGTATCTCAAAAACACTGGTTATTAAACTCTATTTCTTCCCATGTTAATGACAGTTTTAATATGCGTAATTACAACATGGCTGACATAAAGAATAGCCCGTGAAGCTCACTCCCAGGCTCTGACCGAATATCTCTGCCTCTCTCTGATCTGCTCTCTCCTCTGTCCCTCCCTGCCTCTGGTCTCTGCAGCAGTATTTATTCAAGAACCGTGATATATCTGAATTCCAACTAACACCAACACGTACATTATTGTTTGTATCAATTGCCAATCATGTTACTTATAAAAAAGTAAGTTTAATTCCTCACGCAAAATACACTTATATCTATGAAAATGTTGTTCATATAATATCAAACTTATTGTAAATATAGATACAAAATCGAACAGGAAAGCAGCATTCAATGACGACAGTCAACCCCAAACACACACAGAAATAAAGAACAAATTTAAAGATGAAAAAAAGACCAAATAAGACATCACAAACACAAAAGGGTTGACAATAGGACTACCGCTTTGAAAGGGTCAGTGGCAAGAAAGGCCGTTGGGGGTTAAACCAGGTCCTAGGGTGCACCAAACCTCACACTTACCCTACTATCAACCCAATAAAACGGGACAGTGTAAATAAATAAATCCCCGCCATGAACTATTCTCTGTTAATTTAATTTACTAATAATCAGTGCATTGCCGATGCAAGTTTCACGTCTGCATGCATGAGAAAATGTCCTACATCTACATTCTCGAAATGTCAGTGTTAGTCATTGTTCAGTGCATTTAAAGGGCGCGTAAAGTTATTTTTTAAAGCTACTTGTTGCTAGAATTCAGTGCATCATTTTATCTTCTCAATTAACTATTAGTCTTTCGATTATAATTAACACCAGATAAGGTAACTATGTTACAAGAGGTTCACTCGCGAATAGTAGTTGGTAGGAATGATTCTCTATAAAGCTTAGTTCGAGCATTTACTGTCTGAAGATTATGTTCATTTCTTAGACGATATCGCGACGCGTCTTCTACTAAGGGTCTCCGATTCTGTAAAGTTTCCCATCCTGTTTCTTTTTTTAAACGATTAAGGGATACCAATTTGGTAGTACCTGTCGTTATTCAGGCAGCTTCATTTTGAATTTTGTCAAGCTCTGTCTTTTCTTAATTGGTGCAGTTATCCCATAGTACATCCCCGTATTCCAATAATGGTCTTATAACATTTATATAGATAGTTTCAAGAGATTTTCTATCGAGCTGGTGTTTTAGTTTTCTCATAATATTTATTCTACTCCTTGGATTTATTTTTATATACTCAATTTGCGAGTGCCAGTTACAGTCATTTGAAAGAATGATACCTAGGCGTTTATGTCACTGAACTTCTGAAATGTTTTGGTTAACCATTTGTAGAGGTGCATAGGTTTACGAAGTTTGCGGACATACTTGACTCATAGAGCTCTATGTCTAACTGTTTACACATAGTTCTTCGTCGGGGCTGTATACGTAAGCATGCATCGTGTATACATCTCCTGTGGAGCTCTATTCACGGAGTAGTTCTGTGCGTCGTAACAAAGTTTTTTTCAAAATTTGGAAGTTTCGTTATGAACACTTAATATTGTGTACACTTTTTGGGAAAATATATTTTAACTTAATATCAAGAGTTAAGTTATACCGTATACAATAATTTGTGTATGTTCTGTTATTTAACATTTGGCAAATGATTTATACAAGCTATGGGCCAAACATAGTATGTGATAAACGGTGGTGCCTTTATATGAACTTATAAAATAAAATTAAATACATTGCTGTTTAAATGCCAATCAACACATTGTTTAGTTTATTTAAAGTTGCCCTGGAGATAGAGGAAAAGAGAGAAGGATACATAGATACCGGGAACTGTTCCCCAGAGATAGAGGTGCAGAGAGAAGGATACATAGATACCGGGAACTATGCCCCGGAGATAGAGGAGCAGATAGAAGGATACATAGATACCGGTAACTGTTCCCTAGAGATAGAGGAGCAGGGAGAAGGATACATAGATACCGGGAACTGTGCCCCGGAGATAGAGGAGCAGAGAGCAGGATATATAGATACCGGGAACTGTGCCCCGGAGATAGAGGAGCAGAGAGAAGAATACATAGATACCGGGAACTGTGCCCCGGAGATGGAGGAGAAGAGGGAAGGATACATAGATACCGGGAACTGTGCCCCGGAGATAAAGTAGAAGAGGGAAGGATACATAGATACCGGGAACTGTGCCTCGGAGATAGAGTAGAAGAGAGAATGATACATAGATACCGGGAACTGTGCCCCGGAGATAGAGGAGAAGAGAGAAGGATACATACGGAGATAGAGGAGAAGAGAGAAGGATACATAGATACCGGGAACTGTGCCCCAGAGAGAGATGAGAAGAGAGAAGGATACAAATATACCGGGAACTGTGCCCCGGAGATAGAGGAGAAGAGAAAAGGGAACAATGCCCCGGAGATGGAGGAGAAGAGGGAAGGAAACATAGATACCGGGAACAGTGCCTCGGAGATGGAGGAGAAGAGAGAAGGAAACATAGTAACCTGGAACTGTGCCTCGGAGATAGATGAGAAGAGAGAAGGATACATATATACACCGGGAACTGTGCCCCGGAGACAGAGGAGAAGAGATAAGGAAACATAGATACCGGGAACTGTGCCCCGGAGATAGAGGAGAAGAGAGAAGGATACATAGATACCGGGAACTGTGCCCCGGAGATAGAGGAGAAGAGGGAAGGATACATAGATACCGGGAACTGTGCCCCGGAGATAGAGGAGAAGAGGGAAGGATACATAGATACGGGAACAGTGCCCCGGAGATGGAGTAGAAGAGAGAATGATACATAGATACCGGGAACTGTTCCCCGGAGATAGAGGAGCAGAGAGAAGGTTACATAGATACCCGGGACTGTGCCCCGGAGATAGAGGAGCAGAGAAAATGATACATAGATACCGGGAACTGTGCCCCGGAGATGGAGTAGAAGAGAGAATGATACATAGATACCGGGAACTGTGCCCCCCGGAGATAGAGGAGCAGAGAGAAGGATACATAGATACCGGGAACTGTGCCCCCGGAGATAGAGGAGCAGAGAGAAGGATACATATATACCGGGAACTGTGCCCCGGAGATGGAGTAGAAGAGAGAATGATACATAGATACCGGGAACTGTGCCCCTGGAGATAGAGGAGCAGAGAGAAGGATACATAGATACCGGGAACTGTGCCCCGGAGATAGAGGAGCAGATAGAAGGATACATGGATACTGGGAACTGCGCCCCGTAGATGGAGAAGAAGGGAGAAGGATACATAGATACCGGGAACTGTGCCCCAGAGATAGAGGAGCAGAGAGAAGGATACATAGATACCGGGAACTGTGCCCCGGAGATAGAGGAGCAGATAGAAGGATACATGGATACTGGGAACTGCGCCCCGTAGATGGAGAAGAAGGGAGAAGGATACATGGATACTGGGAACTGCGCCCCGTAGATGGAGAAGAAGGGAGAAGGATACATAGATACCGGGAACTGTGCCCCTGGAGATAGAGGAGCAGAGAGAAGGATACATAGATACCGGGAACTGTGCCCCGGAGATAGAGGAGCAGATAGAAGGATACATGGATACTGGGAACTGCGCCCCGTAGATGGAGAAGAAGGGAGAAGGATACATAGATACCGAGAACTATGTCCCGGACATAGAAGAGCAGAGAGAAGGTGACATATATACCGGAAACTGTGCCCCGGAGATAGAGGAGAAGAGAGAAGGGAACAATGCCCCGGAGATGGAGGAGAAGAGGGAAGGAAACATAGATACCGGGAACAGTGCCCCAGAGATAGATGAGAAGAGAGAAGGATACATAGATACCGGGAACTGTGCCTCGGAGATAGATGAGAAGAGATAAGGAAACATAGATACCGGGAACTGTGCCCCGGAGATAGATGAGAAGAGATAAGGAAACATAGATACCGGGAACTGTGCCTCGGAGATAGATGAGAAGAGATAAGGAAACATAGATACCGGGAACTGTGCCCCGGAGATAGATGAGAAGAGATAAGGAAACATAGATACCGGGAACTGTGCCCCGGAGATAGAGGAGAAGAGAGAATGATACATAGATACCGGGAACTGTGCCTCGGAGATAGATGAGAAGAGATAAGGAAACATAGATACCGGGAACTGTGCCCCGGAGATAGAGGAGAAGAGGGAAGGATACATAGATACCAGGAACTGTGCCCCGGAGATGGAGTAGAAGAGAGAATGATACATAGATACCGGGAACTGTACCCCGGAGATAGAGGAGAAGAGGGAAGGATACATAGATACCAGGAACTGTGCCCCGGAGATGGAGTAGAAGAGAGAATGATACATAGATACCGGGAACTGTGCCCTGGAGTTAGAGGAGAAGAGGGAAGGATACATAGATACCGGGAACTGTGCCCCGGAGATGGAGTAGAAGAGAGAATGATACATAGATACCGGGAACTGTGCCCCGGAGATAGAGGAGCAGAGAAAATGATACATAGATACCGGGAACTTTGCCCCGGAGATAGAGGAGAAGAGGGAAGGATACATAGATACCGGGAACTGTGCCCCGGAGATGGAGTAGAAGAGAGAATGATACATAGATACCGGGAACTGTGCCCCGGAGATGGAGGAGAAGAGAGAATGATACATAGATACCGGGAACTATGTCCCGGACATAGAGGAGCAGAGAGAAGGATACAAAGATACCGGGAACTGTGCCCCCGGAGTTGGAGGAGAAGAGGGAAGGATACATAGATACCGGGAACTGTGCCCCCGGAGATGGAGTAGAAGACAGAATGATACATAGATACCGGGAACTGTGCCCCTGGATATAGAGGAGCAGAGAGAAGGATACATAGATACCGGGAACTGTGCCCCCGGAGATGGAGTAGAAGAGGGAATGATACATAGATACCGGAAACTGTGCCCCTGAGATAGAGGAGCAGAGAAAATGATACATAGATACCGGGAACTGTGCCCCGGAGATGGAGTAGAAGAGAGAATGATACATAGATACCGGGAACAGTGCCCCGGAGATAGAGGAGCAGAGAGAAGGAAACATAGATACCGGGAACAGTGCCCCGGAGATAGAGGAGCAGAGAGAAGGATACATAGATACCGGGAACTGTGCCCCGGAGATAGAGGAGAAGAGAGAAGGAAACATAGATACCGGGAACTGTTCTCCAGCGATAGAGGAGCAGAGAGAAGGTAACATAAATACCGGGAACTGTGCTCCAGAAATGGAGGAGCAGAGAGAAGGATACATAGATACCGGGAACTGTGCTCCAGAGATAGATAAGAAGAGAGAAGGATACATAGATACCGGGAACGGTGCCCTACTTTTACTATATAATATAGAATATAATATAATAGAATAACTTTTATTTCCAGTCTAGGGCCCAAGATAGGCATATAATCACATATAAAATACAATGCAGAATGTGCATGCAAAAAGAAGAGATTAACAATAACATAAATAAAGCTAGATTCTCATTTTTTAAGCACAATTAACTGAAGATCTTCTCAAACAATATGTATGTCTATGTTTTTTTAATGTTCTCGTTGGATATACTTAGATACCCCAGACCGCCCGTTTTACGTTCTCATCCGCAGGACGAGGCTATGGGAAAATATACTGAAAGGAAAAAGAAAAGCGACACGGGAATTTCCGCTATATATTGTATATACTGCACACCTAATACCATATATATTCCAAGGAAATCCCAAGATTTTTTGTAAAAAAAAGTTGCAGTTAGTTAGAGAAAGGACACAACTGTGATTTTTTTCAGACGTTTTAATCACAGTACACGGTGTAGCAAGAAATTCGTAAATGTTAAAGATCCTCTTTGAAAAATTGAGCCAGTTCAGTATTGTATTTAACGTAAAGAGTTTGCAAAATTTTGCATTCTAAGTTTGCTAATATGCTTGAGCCAAACGCGTACTCTGTCAATAATGAAACTTTGCAGGAATACTATTTGCTGTGTTACGTGTTGTTTTAGTCTTTTTTCCGAAAGGAAAGATATTACATAGCCATGTATACCATTCGATTAACAGCAGCATATTGTACATACAATATATAGCGGAAATTCCCGTGTCGCGTTTCTTTTTCCTTACAGTATACAAAGCCAGATACGATAGGCATACACTTCTCATTTTCAATTATATCCAAATATAACGCATAAAGCTTAATGGAAAGAATCTCTATAAGCACTTTGCTTTCGTTCCAATCCATTTATTATTTTGTGTAACATTTTTATAGTATGTTAACTTTGGAATAAACTATATATGGTTCAGTCAAATCATACACAGTATAGCTTACCTTTAGATGAGGTGTTCTTCAGTCGTGTAGAATATCCGACATAGAAACGTTTGTATATAACAAAACTACAACAGAAAGTAGAATATTTTAATGTCTCAACTGCAGGAACACATCTTTCAGAATATACAACAATGTTGTTGTATCCATTGCTTTATTAAATATCCGGCGCTGAATTCCGTTTAGGTATGATTAAGAAAAGTGTTCTGCCTACGAGTGTTGTACCTTTTATAAAAGAAAATATTTGCAATATAAAATAGCAGTAAAATCATAACTTGAAATCGTTCAGTACACATATTTATCATATCATCTACTCGTGATCTCAATTTGAAAAGATTTTTTTTTTCTTAACATAAAAAACAGCCGTTTTTGCCTATTCGACAAGCTATCTGAAATGCGATCTTAATTTATATGGATGATGGATTGGTTTGGACATGTGAATAAACCGTACCGAATAAGTGACAAAACAGAAATATAACCAAAGTGTAATACGTGCCTATTTAGATAAAAGGCATTTTAAAACTGTCCACATTTCTACTTCTGATGTGATCTCTTAATTTAAAATATAAAATGAAACCATGCAATTTACTGCCTTTCGTGTCCGCTTAAGGTGACGCACCCAATACATTTAATAGGCAAAATATTTACAGCAAAAATACTTGGCAGACGACAACATCATCCAATGAAATCAAAGGGCTTTTCTTGATTAAAATAAAATAAATTGTATAGTAATTACATAACAACGTGTGAGGTAAACTGGAACTGAAAACCGGCCGTAATTTTGATGTGCTGTTAAGTGTGAAGAAGTATATGTTAGTGTTTTTGTATTTGCGAGGCGTTACACGTTTTCCATTATGAACAGGTAATTGAAAGTGAAATTTAGATCTCATGTTTTTATGTAAACGTTCTTGATATACGTCATGAATTTCGATTTATTACTTACCTAGCATGATAATGTATATGTATCGATTTAGAAATACAATTAGGTTGATATTATCTTGCCGAAGGTTGCCAATATCCACTGTCACCCTCACTGGGATGCAATATTTATACATTGTCACCCTCACTGGGATGCAATATTTATACATTGTCACCCTCACTGGGATGCAATATTTATACATTGTCACCCTCACTGGGATGCAATATTTATACATTGTCACCCTCACTGGGATGCACTATTTATTTGATTATACTGGAAACAATACATTGCCCATGCCTAAATTATGAATTTTGTTGGAAATTTCACGACCATACCACATTCATTTTAGATCTTTGGATCTTTTTTATAAAGATGGCCGACTGAAGTTTGATACTCGGTTAATACAAAATCAATTATGTATAGTGACACATAAACACATATGTTACAGTGACACATACATACTGTGTAGAGACACATACATACTGTATAGTGACACATACGTACTGTATAGTGACACATACACACATATAGTAATTATATATAGTGACACATACACACATATGTTACAGTGACACGTACATACACATATAGTGACACATACACGCATATAGTAATTATGTACAGTGACGCATACACACATGTGTTACAGTGACACATACATACACATAAGTGACACATACACGCATATAGTTATTATGTTCAGTGACGCATACACACATGTGTTACAGTGACACATACATACACATAAGTGACACATACACGCATATAGTAATTATGTACAGTGACGCATACACACATGTGTTACAGTGACACATACATACACATAAGTGACACATACACTCATATGTTACAGTGACACATACATACACATATAGTGACACATACATACTGTATAGTGACACATACATGCACATGTAGTAACACATACACGCATATAATAATTATGTATACTGACACATACATACATAAATTACAGTGACACATACATACTGTATAGTGACATATAAACGAATATAGTAATTATGTATAGTGACACATACACACATATGTTACAGTGACACATACATACTGTATGGTGACACATACACACTGTATAGTGACACATACGTGCTGTATAGTGACACATACATACTGTATAGTGACACATACATACTGTATAGTGACACATACACACATATAGTAATTATGTATAGTGACACACACACACACATATAGTAATACTGTATAGTGACACATACACACATATAATAATTATGTATAGTGACACACAAACACATATAGAAAGATTACGAATATTAAAATCCTCAACGCGACTACAAGCTCTAGAAAAAAACGAATAAGCTGAGAAACATGAACCCCATAAGAAGTCGACCGGGGAGCATCCCCATCTAAGTAAGGATAATTAACAATAGCAAAATTTAAATAATCTCACTTGTCTCTTGATTTGGCTAATTATTTCAATAGAAAAATGTTATTCGAGAAAAGGAGCGAAAGCTATCAGACATATTAGCTTTGTTGAGTTGAAATTCTTTAGGATAGATAGTGTTAAACATAGTAGAAATGAAAGGGGTTTCAATGTTCAGAATGTTCAGTATGTCATCCAGATACCGAAAGGTGTCATTAAAGGCTTCAGTTACATCTGCCTGAATATATGGTATAAGACTCAACATGAAATCTCTTTCATCGCAATATAAACACAAATCGGCGTCAAGTAAATTGAATGTTGTTTAACGGCTCATCAACACAGTATAGGCGTCAAGAATAGCACACTTTGTCTGTTTACGGTAGTTCCACACCTGACGAAGATATTGTCTAGTAGGCAAATAAGTTCACCGCTAATGGTCATGTAATGTTTATGTCCGTTTGACTTACCTCACAAACCGTTTCAGATATGCTGGTGAAGGTCTATTTACACTAAATCAACAGGATGTGCTCGCCTGGTGCAGTCGAAAGTAGTTCTGTATTAAAGAGTGCTAATCTTTTTTTCTTTAAGAACATTTTTTTAGTGCAGTTTCCTGTTATTTGTTGGCTGTAACTGTATTCTAGACATGTTGTTGATATTTGAAAATGCAGCTCATCATGTTTTTGACAGTTTTTTATATACATTTGAGAATTGAAAGTAGACAGGGTATGAAATTGCAAGGGGTAAAAAATTGTGTTGACCTTTGACCCGGTGTTAGTATACAACTGAAGAAATGTTTCTTAGAAGGTATTAAACCCCCTATTGCCTTGTTGATGTTTAATAGCAGACATGTTTATTTGCATGATAAAGTAAGTTTCCCAGAATTCTAACGCGGTTTGAGTTTTTAACAGGTTGTCAACTTCTAACTTTACTATGGAAGGGCAATGGAGACTCATTTACGCTATTATAACCTGAATCCGTATTGTGTATTTTATCTTAGGCAAGTGTCACGTATTTTGTGTGTTTTGCATAAATTTAAGATCATAAGGTCAAATTCAAATATCACAGGTCAATGTCATGCAATGTTCGTGTCCATAATGTTGGTGTGCAAATACCGTATATTGATAAAACATTCACACATTTTTATCTTATGCGGGTTAGCACTAATGGACACAATGTGCAAACTGAACTTAATCAAGCGTAACCTTTAATGCAAGACATGTATAAGACAACAGCTTGTTCATGTTTATGGTCAACACATTGGATGACCTGACCTTGACCTGTGATATTGACTCAAACTGTATGTAACATTACATGACCTCTATCCTTTAACTTGAATAATGTTGATGCACAACATACCGTGTATTGATTATGCATACACAAGTTGTTTCTTTTAAATTTCATCCCGTTATCTAATACGGGTTAGCAGTTATGGACATAGTATGCAATCTTTACTTTAATCAAGAGCAACATCTAATGCAACACATGTATAAGACAATGATTTTTCCCGATTATGGTCGTATGTTCAAGGTCACAAGTAAAGGGCATGTAATGTGTGTACCTGTTCTAATGGAAGATAGCAGTGACCTGTAAATAACCGCCCTTCTAGTCTAATTAACACTCTCTGTTGTTGTTAACCTTGGACCGTATTCCTAAAGCAACTTAAGTGGGAAATATTACTTTAGTCAAAATTTAAGATGTTTCATATTTTTAAATAATATCCTTATTAACCTCTCAGGAACATTACAAACCATCTATTTTAAGATATATATTTAGATGCAGGTTTTATTTATCCATAACCTTATTGAAAACATTAAGAAAACGTCTTAAATCGATAGAAAAAGGTGTTTAAAAAAATTATAAAATTTGACTTAAGATTTTTCTAGGAAGTTCGATGAATACGGACCCACGTCCTGATATTTGATTTCCTTTGTGTTTATCATTGTATTGTAGGTGGTGTGTATTTTCAGTAGTAATATTTTCATATGTAAGTATCATTTCAATCAATATGACTTGAAAGGGTATTTTACGGAATCCTGTTAGGGCCATCGCGATCTCGCGTTTTCAATTTCGCGAGATTGCGAGATTGCAAAATAAATTTCGCATTCTCGTCCTATTCTACATTGAAAAAAACGCGAGATTTGCAAGCCAAACTTCGTGCAAACCTCGCGATTTTATCACGTTTTCATTTGGACGAGATCGCGAGAATGCGAAATAAATCTCGCATTCTCGCCGTATTCTACATTGAAAAAAACTCGAGATTAGCAAATCAAACTTCGTGCAAACCTCACGCTTTTATATCGGCCTATTGTACGATGAAAAAAATGCGAGAATTACGCGAAGTTTGGGTTAGCAAACCTCGCGTTTTTTTCTTCGATGTACCAGAGGGCAAAAACAAGAAAACATATTTCTTATTCTCGTAATCTAATAAGAATAAAATCGCGAGGTTTGCACGACGTTTGATTTGCAATCCTCGCATTTTTTTCATTGTACAATATGCCGATATAAAATCGCGAGGTTTGCACGAAGTTTGATTGCAAATCTCGCGTTTTTTTTTCATTGTAGAATACGGCGAGAATGCGAGATTTATTTCGCATTCTCGCAATCTCGTCCAAATGAAAACGTGATAAAATCGCGAGGTTTGCACGATGTTTGGCTAGCAAACTTCGCGTTTTTTTAAAGGTAGAATAGGACGAGAATGCGAAATTTATTTCGCAATCTCGCAATCTCGCGAAATTGAAAACGCGAGATCGCGATGGCCCTAACAGGATTCCGTAGTATTTTTACTCATGCGTATTTACAACATGTCAACACATCTTGTTAGAAAAATAGGTTGTGATGTTTTATAACTGGGTATTGAAATGAAACAACAATACTAACAGAGGTTAACCAAATGTTTGTTTGGGGAAGAGTTATCAAGGGAGACAAACCATTATTATTTTGGAGTAAGCCCTGTATAGAATCACATCCGGGTCTTAGGGTACATAACTAGTTCCTATACATTTTGTATGTTTCCAGTTTGAATGAACTTCTTTTAAATATTGATGACTCTCTATGTGCATTTATCCACCAAAACATATTGAAAATCACTGGTTGTCAGTAATGTCATTTCTTGTAAAAGAATTCAGAACTATTTCTTCCGAGTGCATGTGAACAGAGGTCTCACAGGAGTTATCAGGCCATGCCATGGCGTGTATATGGAAATTTACATAGAGACTATGTGTAATGCGATTTCGTGCGAAACAAAACCATTCAAGTGATTGTTTTCTGTGGTTGTTTCTGGACAATAAAGTTTTGTTCTTTACAGACAAATAGTTTGTCAAAAAAGTGTACGGTTGCTTTAGAAGTGATGACAAACAGATTTCATTATATATTTAATAGAGCCACTAAACACCGGTCTATAACCTTACTCATTATCTCTTGTACCGTTTCAGCTTATTATAACATATGTTCAAGGTCAGGGCTTGTTGTGTACGGCTTGTGCTGGTCCATACATTCTTAACCGTTTCAGATAATGAGATGAAACTTATGGTGTAAATATAAATATACAAAACGAACAGGAAAAGCAGCATTCAAGGACGACATCAACCACAAACACGCACAGAAACAAAGAACAAATAAAGATGAATAAAAGGCCAAATAAGACATCACAAACACAAAATGGTTGACAACAGGGCTACCGCTTCGGAACGGCCAGTGGAAAAAAGGCCGCTGGGGGTTTAAACCAGGTTCTAGGATGCACCAAACCTCACACTTACCCTACCGTCAACCCAATAAAACGGGACAGTGTAAATAAAGAAATCCCCGCCATGAACTATTCTCTAACCAACAAGGCAGCATTTGGCAGTCAGTAGAGCACCAAATTCGAAGTCATGCAATTTGGATGTCCAGGGCAGCAATTTGGCGATGGACCACAATATCATAACGTAAATGTGATTGTTTAAAAGGGTCATAAGAATGATTTTAATACAAAAGGATACAATAAATAAATTGTGTAAAGTTACTGCGACATTGTTTTCAATATATATATAGTTTGTAGGAATCGACTGATGCTTGTTCATATGTATATAAGCCTTAAATGAAACATATAATATATTTACAGTATGTAGCAATGGTACAAAATGAATATGTCTAAAAACTTAATATTTTTTCTAAACTGGTAGTAAGTGTGATAAATTGATCACACTTGCTCAAGCTTCGGTCGATTTGTGTATACAATATAAAAATGATGTTTATAAATATTCAATATCAATATTAAAATATTAAAAAATACATAGATATCAACAAGTAAGTTAAACAGTGTAAACGTACTTATACTAATATTTACCTTGGTAATACGTTAGTACTATTTAGTCTAATGAACAACTTTTCGTGTAATTTTAATGTTTTTGGACGCTTTATAAACAGAAAAACAACTTAAAATACTCCAAATAATATTTTCTTTAACATCACTGTTGTTTTGTTTTTTTCTATTTAGAAAGCGTTAACAAAAAACACATTGTATTTCCGCAACGTTACATTGCAATGAGTTATTCCAATCACTGAATAAAAAGGTGCTGGCCTACTGATGCACAATCCAAAATAAGCATTTAGATAAAATATGAAGATAATACGATCTTTAAATTTATGGTTGTGAAGGTAGGGTTT
Source organism: Cyrtodaria siliqua (assembly GCA_037043455.1). Taxonomy (NCBI): domain Eukaryota; kingdom Metazoa; phylum Mollusca; class Bivalvia; order Adapedonta; family Hiatellidae; genus Cyrtodaria; species Cyrtodaria siliqua. The sequence goes on along the minus strand of JAWPHD010005626.1, from coordinate 121,220 downwards.
TAAAGAAAATTATAATATGATGTTTTATTATGCGACATTAACAATAAATTAAAAGTATATCCACATACAGAGATAAAACTGCATATCTAAATGTGATATTAGCCGATATGGTTGTAACTGTTTATCTAAATGTGATATTGGCCGATATGGTTGTAACTGTTTATCTAAATGTGATATTAGCCAATATGGTTGTAACTGTTTATCTAAATGTTGTAACTGTTTATCTAAATGTGATATTAGCCGATATGGTTGTAACTGTTTATCTAAATGTGATATTAGCCGATATGGTTGTAACTGTTTATCTAAATGTGATATTAGCCGATATGGTTGTAACTGTTTATCTAAATGTGATATTAGCCGATATGGTTGTAACTGTTTATCTAAATGTGATATTGGCCGATATGGTTGTAACTGTTTATCTAAATGTGATATTAGCCGATATGGTTGTAACTGTTTATCTAAATGTGATATTAGCCGATATGTTTGTAACTGTTTATCTAAATGCGATATTAGCCGATATGGTTGTAATTTAAAACTCATTTCAAGATGTTATCAACATAACGTATTTCTGACTGTATGTACAACAGTTTAATTCACTCAAACAACTTCTTTTCTGAAAGTGACTTAGGGGAAAACACTCGACGTGGATGCCGCCTCTTCATGTTCAGCATTTTGAAATATTGTTTTAGTCGAATTATTATCACATTCGGTACTATTTCCTGACTCGTTTACCATAACGTCATTTTCTTGTCTTTTTAATTGAGAAAATGACGATAAATGTACGGATTCAATTGCGGTCAGTCTTGTATCTAGCGATTGTCGGTTGAGGTTGTCTTTGTCCTTTAAGGTTTCGCCTTCGTCTTGGTACACGGTTTCACGTTCGAATTCTCTCTCTGGTTCTACCTTTTTAAGAATATGTTTCCGGTATGCTTTGTAAATGTCCCACACTTCGGCGATAAACGGAGCAATGATGATAAATATTGTGGCAATGAACGCCCATACTTTTGATAGTGTTACCTGAAATATTAAAATATGTCATTGTCTTTAACGGTAGGACTTTTTCTAGGAAAAAATAGCTTTGACTCGGATTACGTTAATTAAAGTTTTTGGTTGTTTTATGCGTAACCTGTAATCTATGTAAAAATAAGTGTACAGTTACACACTGGTTCTTTATATATGTCACTTATATAATTGGAGATTATAATCTCGAAGTGAATGCATACATATAAATGCTACACACTTTGGATTGGGATCTAATTTCATAATACGGTCAAACTTTAACCAAGCTTCGCTAAATCAAAAATATTTCATTATATTCTAGCTCATATGCCCATTTCTTTTGTGTATCGTATGTAACGTGCCCACTTAATGGTAAAAATCGATATTATATATTGAAGAAATATTTATCTATTTCGACTAATTATAGGATTTATTTTCACCGAGAAGAGGACAGAAAAAACACGTTTATAGGTGCTTTCATATGCATTTTTATATTCACGAAAAACTAACATATTCTTTTTTAGTATGCAAACCTCATTACTGTACAAAATATAAAAAGAAATAAAATTGTTTACTAACCATAATAATGCTGAAAATAGGATCCATTGGAAGCAATAAACACAAACAAGAGAGAAAAGTTATTGAGTTCTGTTTATGAGAGGTAATATAATGTGCAACACGTTTCACGCTTCATAGCACCGGTTTAAGCCGTATTCTACTTTAAAGCCACAAATATTGAGTTTAATGCTCCCGAAGGACAAGTAAGTAATAGCACTACTAGTGTGATTGTCAATAAATACTGAAAAGGGGATCCCCTGGAAGCAAAAAACACAAACAAGAGAGACTACTAGTAGGATCGATTTTATTTCCTTTTTTTATGATTTGACTTAACCGATCTATATAAAAATCAAAGCGCTGAAAGTGCTGAATGTGGCGGGGTTTGTGTAAATGACCTTAAATTATATTTAGTACCAAACATGACCTTAAATTGTATTTAGTACCAAGAAGAGTTTGTTTAGTATATAGGTGGAAAATTCAGTTTTTTCCTGTCAATATTTTTCCTTTCCCTTCTTAATGACGTCATAACGGTTGAGATATTCCTAGTCGCAGACATGTTTTTAGATTGGCGTTATACTTTTCCAGCAGGTTTTCGTTGCGGCAATATAACTTTGAGAAAGACCTACGTAGTTTAAGATAACGAAAATCTTGCTGAAGAGGTTTACTTGTAATAACTTGATTTCGATAATTGACATCGTTGCATGCCCTAACAAAACGAATTAGCTCGGCGATATATAATCCGTATGATATAGCACGAGGTACGTCCCCATCTAAATGAGGGTAGTTGAGAATGTCCAAGTTAAAGTAATCTCTCTTATCATAGATGTCAGTATGTATGTAATCATTTGAAGTTGAGAGATGAAGATCGAGGAATGCTGCTATGGAAATCCGAAATGTTGGCTTTATTCAACTTGAGCTCTGATGGGTAAATGTTAGTGACCATATAAGCAAAGAACGGATTATCAATGTTGAGTATGTCATCCAGATACCGGGAGGTATGATTAAACGCATCAATACTATCTCTTTGGCTAGCAGGTGACAAACTCAACAAGAAATCTCTTTCATAACAGTATAAAAATAAATCTGCGACAAGTGACGCACAGTTAGTACCCATTGGAATACCAACACGGTAATAAAGATGTTATCCAAAAACAAAGATAACGTTCTACAAACATCGGCGCAATGCCACATTTTGGGCGTTTGTAAAGAAATCCCTGACATTATTACAAGCAAGAAATGTAGTCTTTTCCTAGCAAATGTTTTCTGTATAAGCCGAATCAATTTATCTTTCATGCAAACCCGGAGGCACTATTTATCTACGCGGAGGCATATAATTCGTTAACTTAAAGTCGTTATGTGGTAGAGTTGAGTATAAAGTGGAAAAGTCGTAGGTGCTTTTACAGGCATGGAAAAGTTTACACCGTAACTTATCAAGGACTTCTCCGGAGTTTTTGATTGACCACATTGTCGGTCAATATATTTTGATCTGACTGGCGTGCTCCAATAACTTACACACAGCCCCTAAACACCATGCATTATTTACGACCTTCTAAAAAGAGAATAATGAAACTGTTTGTAAAAACTCGTGTGAACAGACTCGATACAATCGCGTATGTTACTTTTCTCTCTTGTGTGTGTTTGTTGCTTCCAGTGGACCCCGTTGACATTCAAACTAGCGTGTGTTTATTGCTGTGTGGCGACTGTAAAAGATCACCCAGTGATTATTACTTAATGGTCCTATGGCATCAAGCATAATGGATGTGGCTTTAAAGTAGAATACCGCTCATGAAAAGACCCAATACAATCGAGTCTGTTAGTTTTCTCTCCTGTGTCTTTTGCTTCCAAGGGATCTCCTTTTCAGTATGTATTGACATTCACACTAGCGTTTGGTCAGTGTTGTGTGGCGGTTGTAAAAGGTCACAACGACTACAAATTAGTAGTGTTATTACTTACTGATCCTTTGGGAAATCGCACACTTTGTGCTTTTAAAGCAGAATACGGCTTAAGCGGGTGCTAGATGTTGTGAGAGTTGTTATCACAATCCCATACCCCTCATGAACAAGCCAAATAAACCCGACTCCACTACTTTTCTCTCCTTGTTGTGTTTGTTGCTTCCATTGGATCCCTTTTTCAGTATTTATTGACATTCACACTAGCGTTTGTTTAGTGCTGTGTGAGGGCTGTAAAAAGTCGCCCCGACTATAAATCATTAGTGTTATTATTTCTTGGTCCATAGGATAATCAGTCGTATTTGATGTGGCTTTAAAGTAGAATATCGCTTAAGCCGATGCTAGTGGGCGTGATAGTTGTTGCACCTGATATTACCTCTTATGAACAAGCTCAATAAAACCGAATATTCTAAGTTTCTCTCTATTTGTGTTTGTTGTTTCCAAGGGATCCAATTTTCAGTATATACTAAAGGAAAACAGAAACGCAAATCGCGAATTTCCGCTATACAATACATATACTGCACACCATGTAATAATACATCGAAATCCCAAGATATAAGCTATAAAACGGGTTGCACGTATTTAGAGAAAGGACTTAACTGTGATAGTGTAGACTTTTTCAAATCAGTATACTTTGAAACACGAAAATCCTAAATGTTGAAGTTCCCCTTTGAAAATTTGAACCATTTCATTACTGTATTTAATGTATATAAGTTGCAAAATTGTACATCCTAAGTTTGCTCACCTGCTTGAGCCAAAGGCGTATTCTATCAATAATGCAACTTTGAAGCGATACTATCTGATATGTTGTGTGTAGTCATCCATTTACAATTCGATTTACAGCAACATATTATACATACAATATATAGCGGATATTCCTGAGTTGCGCATATTTTTTTCTACAGTATATTATCATTATACGTACCCAGTGGGAGAATTCCGAATATGACATTATCGACACCGCAATCATGATAAGCGGCCATATGACGACCAAAACGGTAGTTAGAGATACTGATCCAATCAATGCCACGTATTTAGATCCCTTGAACGCTTTTTGTACTTCTTCTAGCGATGGTCGGTTTCCCAGTCGATAGGCGCCAGTCAAGTTTAAATCCCTGAAATGCATGAAACCGTACTGATATTATATAATGTGGGGTTTGGGTTGTCATCTTGCTTGTATATGTAAAATCGTATGATTATTTCTCATAACTCTGTATCAAATCGAATTTCTTTTTCATATATTAGAAACCCTCTGCCGCGATCAGTAAATATAGATATAAAAATCGAATAGGAAAAGTAGCATTCAAGGACGACAGTCAACCACAAACAAATACAGAAACAAAGAACAACTTTAAAGATTTTGCCAAATTATACATCACAAACACAAAAGAGTTGACAATAGGGCTATCTCCTTGGAAAGGTCAGTGGCAAATAATGACGCTGGGGTTTAAACAAGAGTGCATCAAACCTCACACTTACCCTACTATCATCCCAATAAAACGGGACAGTGAAAATAAAAAAATCCCCGCCATTAACTATTCTCTAACCAACAAGGCAGCATTAATAGGCAATATAAGTAAAACACAAAGATGCTCGTATATATATATATATATATATATATATATATATATATACAAAACAACAATAGCCTATAAAGCCACAAAGAAGGTACTCAATGACTTGGCAGAAGCCAGAGCAACAAGAGAACAAACCATTGAGGGCACGACAAGACAAGATTGTAGACAAACATCAAACGTCACCGTCCTTTTGGGCTTTAGGTAGACGTCATCATAGGGTCCACAGCCTGTCCGATCATCGCACAATTAAAGAGGAAAGCATAGTGGCGAACTGTAAATGGATCCATTGCCAAAATGATAGGGTCATAACCTCTTTTGATAAACCTTTTAACAAGTTTAACAAAGATAGTATGAAAGTGAGCATGACCAAGAATCTTACGAAGTTTGTAAATCACCACACCATAGAAGTCGGGTTGTGATAGTCCTTGTCGCAGAAGAGTTCTTAAATTACTTTTATATTTGGAAAGGAGACCAGGGTTACGATAATAAAATTTTGCAAATGTTTTACGCAGTTTATGATAACGGTAGCCCTGATGTAGTAGCTTTTTAGTAATGTAAGATTATGAATATTGAAGTCCTCAACTCGAGTATAAGCTCTAGAAAAACGAATAAGTTGAGACACATAGACCCCATAAGAAGTTGCTCGGGAAACATCCCCATCTAAATGGGGATAATTAACAATACTAAAATTAAAATCATCTCTCTTGTCATAAATTTTGCTAATTATTTCACCATTTTCAATGGAGAGATGTAAATCGAGAAAAGAAGCGTTAGTATCAGAAATAATCGCATTAGCCTGTTACGCATTTGGTTTATCTCACAACCTAGTACCGTGAGTAAATCTTAAAAGCCTGTGTCACATTTTACCTACAATTCTTGTAAATATTGTTAGTAAATAACGAACATGTTAAATAAAAAGTTAATACAAATAATAAAAAAACATCTGTAAAACAAAAAATAGAACAAAACAATATCACATTTTGGTAATTTTTGTACATGTCCATTTGTCAAAACAAACCAAGCGTCTATAAAAATGTATATTTTCGTTCTCTTATATCACCCTTATGTTGCGTGTTTTTTTTAAAACTCCTTCTCTTATATACCCCTTATTTTGTGTCGTTTTTTCTAAAACTAGCGGCATTACGATATGATACGGCTACAATACAGTGTGATTAATATATAATCAAACTTGTGAGGTTTAAATAACTTACATTTTGACTACAGTTATTGCTGTTTCCGTTATTTTGGAACCAAATAAAGCGCTTATAAAACTTTATCACATAACGTCCCTTGTTAGCAGTGTCGAACACCCATTTAATATTTTATTGTATGACACACGTGTAATACAACCTGCAACGATTTTGATTGGTTGAGTTAAACCTGTAACACTACGCAAGTTTATTGACTGAAACTATTTTATTTATTACAAATTCACTCAGATCTGAGTCATAAACTTATTATTTGTGACAGCTAATAAAAATAATGCACGTTATACAAAACATTGTAGTTGGTTTGTTAAAAAGTTGGCGTAAACTGCTATTTTGTAAAGAGGTAAAACACGAACTCTTTTATACGCAACCTTATGTGTGAGACGCGACGTTACGACGTCACATGTTATGACGTTTTGGCGCTAAAGTGTGTCTGACGTCGTGGCGGTTCTATTTCCATCTGAATTATTTTTTACTAATTTGATTGCATTGTTATGTATTAAAAAGGATCTTAAACTCGTTCCCATTCCATATAATATTTATGAAACTCGTTATGAATTATTTTTAATTTTAACTCGCCAAAAGGGTCGTTAAAATTAAAATAATTCATAACTCGTTTCATAAATCTTATTTGAAATGGGAACTCGTTTAAGATCCTCTATGTATTAGATTTAACTTTCATTATAATTACAGTATGAACAGATTCTTTTTATAAAAGTTCTAGGTTAAAATAAAGCAATTTTTGTCGTGTGTCCTTTTAAACAGGTGTCTCATTTGTTTATATGTTAAAATTAGATATAAAATTCGAACAGGAAAAGTAGCATTCAATGACGACAGTCAACCACAAACACATACAGAAACAAAGAACAGCTTTAAAGATGATACAAGGCAAGATAAGACATCACAAACACTAAAGGGTTGACAATAGGTCTACCGCCTTGGAACGGTCAGTGGCAAAAAAGCCGCTTCGGGGGTAGGGGGAGGTGATAAACCAGGTTCTAGGGTGCACGAAACCTCGCTCTAACCCTATTGTCATTCCAATAAACGGGACAGTGCAATTAAAGATATCCCGCCAGGTTATAATATCTAACAAACAAGCCAACATTAATAGGCAATATAAGTAAAACATATAAATGATCATGTATGTATAATATAAAAACACAAAAGCATAGAAAGCCATAAATTAAGTACTCATTGACTTGGTAGAAGCCAGAACAGCAAGAGAACAAACCGTTAAAGGTACGACAAGACAAGATTAAAACAAACATCAAACGCTACCGTCCTATAAGGATTTAGGTAGGCGTCATCATATGGTCAACAATTTGTCCGGTCATCGCACAATCAAAGAGGAAAGCATAGTGGCTCACTGTAAATGTGTCATCCACCAAACATGCAGTACGTTGCAAATGATAGGGTCATAACCTCTTTTGATCAACGTTTTAACAAGTTTAATAAAGATTGTATGAACGTGATGATGACCAAGGATCTTACGAAGTTTGTAAATCACATCACCATAGAAGTCAGGATGTGATAATCTTAAATTCTTTTATATTTTAAAAGTAGATCAGGGTTACGATAATAACATTTGCAAAGTTTTTTCGAAGTTTATGGTAAAGGAAGCCCGGCTGAAGTAGCTTTTTAGTTATACAAATTTTACGAATATTAAAGTCCTCTACACGACTACAAGCTCTAGAGAAACGAATAAATTGAGAAACATAGACACCGTACGAAGTAGCTCGGGGAACATCACCATTCTATAGAGATATGTAAATCCAGAAAAGAAGCGACAGTATTAGAAATGTTAGCTTTGCTGAGTTGAAGTTCCTTAGGATATATACTATTAACCACAACAGAAAATAAATGATCGCCAATGTTCAATATGTCATCCAAATACCGAAAGGTGTCATTAAAGGCTTAAATTACATCTGCCTGATGAAAGATTCAACATGAAATATCTTTCATAGCAATACAAGAACAATTATGCGACAATAAATACATAGTTCGTACCCATAGGGATACAAACACTTTGTCTGTAAACGGCAGTTTCATACCTGATGAAAATATTATCTAATAGGAAAATGAGTGCTTTGCAAACTTCTTGGCAAGTCCACATAGTGAAATTTTCTAAACAAAGCTTTAATATTATTAGAGGCCAAAAATGTAGTTTTTCTTTAGCGAAAGTCTTTTGAATAAGGGCAATAAACTTTCCTTTGATAAGACGATATGATAAGGTTGTTTATAGAGTAGGGAAGTCATAAGTACTTATAGATGAAAATTGACGTTTATTGCAAAATTTATCAAGAACGTCTCCTGAATTGTTAATAGATCAAAATAAGTTTTAGCACAATATTGTGATCTTTAACGGCAATAAGACAAGAAGTTAAAGGTTTGGAGATATTAATACATACTTGGCATAAAGTTCAGTCCAAGGACTAAGAGGATTGTCGATGTCCCTAGTTTTCTCCCATACGTCTTCGTCCTTATTCTTCCCTGAGAACAAGCTCACGAGTACAGCAATCACTCCGCCAGACAGTAACGAGACCAAGTTTCCTGTCAGGCTGGGAACCTCGCCAACTGTTAATATACACAATGTGGATAATCTACATGATAAATAGAATATTATGTCAGTGCCTTTTACTGTCAGGCTGGGAACCTCGCCAACTGTTAATATACACAATGTGGATAATCTACATGATAAATAGAATATTATGTCAGTGCCTTTTACTGTCAGGCTGGGAACCTCGCCAACTGTTAATATACACAATGTGGATAATCTACATGATAAATAGAATATTATGTCAGTGCCTTTTACTGTCAGGCTGGGAACCTCGCCAACTGTTAATATACACAATGTAGTTAATCTACATGATAAATAGAATATAATGTCAGTGCCTTTTACTATCACGTTTATTAGGCTCGGCACGAAGACGAAGAATGGCTCAGCCTCGCCATTCTTCGTTTTCTAAGCCTCGCCTAATAAACTTGATAGTAAAAGGCACTGACATAATATTCTCTATTTGTGTATACCTTATAATTTACACTCATAAAGTTACGCTTTGTTTGATGTGGGAAATCATAAACAATTGTATGGAAGTAATAGCATTTATTTGTTAATAGCATTTATTTTATACAATAAATAATATATATGTTTGCACATGAAAGGTGTGGGGAACTTAAAACGCCAAAATTGCCATTGTCATGTATTTAAGAAATGACGAACATATCAAATAGTAATAGCATTTATATTTTACAATAAATGATATATATGTTTTCACATCAAAATTGTGGGGAACTTAAAACGCCTCACAGCAAAGTTGTGAAACACTTAAAACGCCCGCCTTAACAATAGCAATAACATTATTTTATTATTATTATCATTTTTAAATAGATTATTTATGTCAGAAACATGGGATCTTGTTTAAAATATTTATATTGCATATTCTAATAAATCTCAACCCGAAAACCTGTATCTATATATGTATAATTATATAGTTTATGGGTTATGCTTTTAGCGTGATAACGACACTTACGTATACTTTAATAGATCATTAAACTCGTATATTTACAGGTACCATGGTAGAGATTAAGTTTACATAAAAACATTTATTTATAAATAAAAACCATTATATGCAGTCCAGTTATCATTATACGTAGTGCATTTATTAGTATCTGCAGTAGTTTATCTAATATATGAGGTCCTTTGAACATTATATGAAGTAGGTTTGTATTTATATGCAGTGCTTCTGTTGACTTTATTTGTGGTACATATGTTTTATATACGTGGTGGATACGTCTTTATATTCGGTGGTTTCAATTGCATTATATTCGGTACAAACAGCTTTATACGTGGCGCATTTCTTATGATATGCAGTGCTTTTTCTATTATATGCTGAGGTTTTTTCATTATGACGATGAGATCAATCGAAACACTCGTTTTTTAAGATGTTGCGATTTTATCGGAAATCTAACTGGGAGTGAAAAAATAATAATAATAAAGCCTACCTACTCTATTTTTTGCTCCCTTGATTTAGTTAAGAATGCTATATTTTGCCTCGTTAAGACGATATGGCCTTCTTTTTTCATCCGATCTTTACCAAACAGTATCAGATTGTTAATATCAATGAAATCTCGGACAAGTTCGAAAACCAGCCAGATTGGACCATTTACACGGGAGTTATGGCCCTTGATTTTCTGAATATGCTATATTTTGGCCTCATTAAGACGAAAGAGCCTTCATTAGGCTGGATTTCATTTTAGGGATGATCAGTTCCTGGTCTAGTTGTGCATATCAACGCCGTCTTCCAGTTGAATGATTTTTGGCAGAATTATGGCCCTTTAAAGGTTTTAATACGCAAACTTTGTCTGAACTAGTTCTCCTGAACCTTCGCCGGATTTCAACGAAACTTTGCAGAGATGATCAGAAACAAGCCTAGTAGTGCATATCATCGTCGTGTTCCGGTTTACGTATTTTTGGCGGAGTCATGGCCCTTTAAAAAAAAATTATACAAAAACGTTTTCCGTGCTAGTTCTTCTGAACCTCTGGCCGGATTTCAACGAAACTTGACAAGAATGATCAGTATCAGGCCTAGTTGTTCATATCATCGCCATATTCCGGTTGAATGATTTTTGTCAGAGTTATGGCCCTTTAAATGTATTAATACATACACTTTCTTCAGATTAGTCTCTGATGAACTCATTGCCGGATTTCAACAAATCTTGGCGGGGATGATCAGTACCAAGGCTAGTTGCACATGTCATTGCCGTGTTCTGGTTAAATGATTTTGGCAGAGTTATAACCCTGGATTAAAGGTTTTATACACTAATTTCGTGCAGACTAGTTCTCCTGAACCCCTGGCAGGATTTCAACAAAACTTGACAGGGATGATCAGTACTAAAAAAGAGTATGATAATGGACCTTTGAAAACGGCCGAGCACGACACATACGAAATATTGCAGTCTCGGTTTGATTGAGACTGTTCATGAGCGGTAGTGAAATATGCTAGCTACCGCTCACGCCCTCTAGCCCCGGGTTGAGCAGAACTCAATATTAGAAAAAATCAACAGCACAACATTTTAACCATCCCGAAGATGGCATGCATATGGCGGTGGACATGGAGTGTATTGCTTCTCCATGTCGTATGGCGTATGGTCCCAGTATCTAATAAAATTAAATGCCCAGTTGCATATATCATCGCCATGTTACGCTTGAATGATTTTTGAAAGAGTTATGGCCACTTATACATAAACTTCATCTTTAGCCAGCAGAGCGTCCTCTTGTTTTTCAATGCTTTAGCGGAAATAAACTTTTTTTTCCTAACAGGAATGAAGGGTGACACATTACAGAGGACGGGTGATATATTACAGAGGGGAAGGATGACACATTAAAGAGTGAAAGGGTGACTCATTACAGAGAGAAAGAGTGGCACATTACAGAGGGGAAGGGTGGCACATTAAAGAGAGAAAGTGTGACACATTACAGAGTTGAAGGGTGACTCATTACAGAGGTGAAGTGTGACACATTAAAGAGAGATAGGGTGACACATTACAGAGCAGAAGGGTGACACATTACAGAGAAAATGGTGAAACATTACAGAGTGGAAGGGTGACACATTACAGAGTAAGGTGACATATTACATAGGGGAAGGGTGACACATTACAGATAGAAAGGGTGACACATTACAGAGTCAGAGTGACACATTACAGAAGAAGGGTGACACATTACAGAGGAAGGGTGACACCTTACAGAGGGGGAAGGGTCACACATTGCAGAGAGAAAGGGTGACACATTACAGAGAGGAAGGGTGACACATTACATTTAAAATACCAGGTATTGAACCCGCCTACCGAGAATTTGTTGCAGGGTTGATGAAATTCAGGATTAATCCTGAAATTAGGATTTGGGGATAGTCCATTTTCTAATTAAATTGCGTTAACCAATTCTTTCCCGTACATATTTTATTTTGCAGACAACATTACAGACGATGCGTGGCAAGTTAGACCAAAAGGGGCCGTTAAAAGCATACTCCCTGTTGTTAGATTTCCGATAAAATCATACCATCTTAAAAAACGAGTGTTTCGATTGATCTCATTATCATAATGAAAAAAACACAGCATATAATAGAAAAAGCAATGCATATCATAAGAAATGCACCACGTATAAAGCCGTTTGTACCGAATATAATGCAATTGAACACCGAATATAAAGACGTGTCCGCCACGTATATTAACATAATATTATAAAGTCAACAGAAGCACTGCATATAAATACAAATCTACTTCATATAATGTTTAAAGGACCTCATCTATTAGATAAACTACTGCATATTATAATAAATGCACTACATATAATGATAACTGAACTGCATATAATGGTTTATCTACTATATACAATGACTTATCTATCGCATATAATGATTAATAAACTGCATATAAATACTTTTCTACCACATATAAATATTTATTTACCAAATATAATTAAAAATTCACTGCATATCATGAAAGGTCTACCACATATAAAGGGAAATGCACTGCATATATTAATCGGCAACATCACAAGACAGTCATGGCGTTCCATATTATAGTGCTGCCACATTGTAATACCACGCCGGATACACATGGTGTAATACCCCATCATGTCACAATATACTGACACCAGGCAGACAAGTCGTAACTTTGTGTTTTACTTATACTGCCTACTGATGCTGCCTGGTTGGTTAGAGAATAGTTCATTGGCGGGGATTTCTTTATTTACACTGTCCCGTTATATTGGATTGACAGTAGGGTAAGTGTGAGGTTTGGTGCACCCTAGAACCTGGTTTAAACCCCCAGCGGCCTGTTTTGCCACTGACCGTTCCAAGGCGGTAGCCCTATTGTCAACCCTGTTTGTGTTTGTGATGTCATATGCCTTTATTCTTTGTTAACTTTTCCATTCATGTTTGTGCTTTTGCGTGTTTTAGAGTTTACTGTGTTCTATCCTGTTCGACTTTTATACTTATTGTGTTAACACTTGATATACTGTCAAGGAAGGGAGCTACTATTACCATTCAGTTCATGAAGTCTATCGTGTGGCCCAGCCGTGGATCGAACCCTTGACCTCCCGCTTGCAAGGCAGACCAATATGTATGTAATATGTGATTAAAATAATGTGTGTTTACATATGTTCGTTAGGTAAATGATACGTTACCATAATAATACCATTCTGTTCCACTTTCTACCAGTATTAGACATAAACCCTGTGGTCAATGCGACACATAATATGTTCTTTCATTGTTTTAAGATATTGGAAAGAAATTATTTGTCATAGTTTCAAAGTAGTATTATATTATACTAACAGGATTGCGTATTACCAAAGTTAAATGACATTAAAAGTAGATATAAAAATCGAACAGGAAAAGTAGCATTCAAGGACGACATTCAACCACAAACACACAAAAAAACAAATAACAACTATATATAAAGATGAATAAAAACTTACGTATATCTTTCAATTTACGTTTTAATAAATATAGCTTGTAAATTGCTTCTTGTCAGAAAATTGTATTAATTGTGTTCCTAAATAACTCTGATATAATCATTTGATATTATCATTTGATATAATCATTTGACCCCACCATTTTTTTTTATCTTAGAGGGCTTCATTTTTAAAAGCATGTTTCTCCATGTCAGTAATAGATTTTATGTCAAAAGTAAACACCAATGGCTCCGCAGTTTTTAAGCAGACAATGTGGCCTATGTAAAGAAAGATAAAAATATCGGACAGGGAAAGCAGCATTCAAGGATGACAGTCAACCACAAAACACAAAAACAAACACGCAAACAGACAAACAAGAAGGCAAAAGAAATAAAAAAATGCAAACGACATCAAAAACACAAAAGGGTTGACAATAGGGCTACCGCCTTGGAATGGTCAGTGGCAACAAAGGCCACTGGGGGTTTAAACCGGTTCTAGGGTGCACCAAACCTCACACTTACCCTACTGTCATCGCATTAAAACAGGATAGTGTAAATAAATAAATCCCCGCCATGATCTAATCTCTAACCAACAAGGCAGCATCAATAGGCAATATAAGTAAAACACAAATATGCTCGTGTAAATATAATACAAAATAACAATAGCCTAGAAAGCCACAATGAAGGTACTCAATGACTTGGCAGAAGCCAGAGCAGCAAGAGAATAAACCATTAAGGGCACGACAGGAAAGATCATAGACAAACATCAGACGCCACCGTCCCAATGGGCTTTAGGTAGGCGTCATCATAGGGTCCACAGCCTGTCCAGTCGTCGCACAATTAAAGAGGAAAGCACAGTGGCGAACTGTAAAAGAGTCCACCACCAAGCATGCAGTATGTTGCAAAATGATAGGGTCATGACCTATTTTGATAAACTTTTTAACAAGTTTAACAAAGATAGTAAGAAAGTGATCATGATCAAGAATCTTACGAAGTTTATAAATCACATCACCATAGAAGTCAGGTTGTGATAGTCCTTGTCGCAGAAGAGTCCTTAAATTACTTTTATATTTGAAAAGAAGATCAGGGTTACGATAATAACATTTTGCAAAGATTTTACGAAGTTTATGGTAACGGTAACCCTGATTGAGTAGCTTTTTAATTATACAAAGATTACGAATATTAAATTCAACTCGAGTACAAGCTCTTGAAAAACGAATAAGTTGAGACACATACACCCTATAAGAAGTTGCTCGGGGAACATCCCCATCCAAGTGGGGGTAATTAACAGTGTCAAAATTAAAATCATCTCTCTTGTCATAGATTTTGCTAATTATTTTACCATTTTCAATCGAGAGATCCGAATCAAGAAAAGAAGCGTTATTATCAGATATATTAGCTTTATTAAGCTGAAGTTCTGTAAGATAAATATTATCAACCATAGTTGGAAAGAAAGGGTTGTCAATGTTCAGTATGTCATCCAGAAGTCTTTCTTAGTAAGTGGTGGGCGTGGCTGCCTTTCGCAATTGCTGGGACGATGGACGTCTCTCGGGCGTGGAAGCCTTTTACAATTGCTGGAACGATGGACATCTCTCGAGCGTGGCTGCCTTTTACAATTGCTGGGACGATGGACGTCTCTCGGGCGTGGCTGCCTTTTACAATTGCTGGAACGATGGACGTCTCTCGGGCGTGGCAGCCTTTTACAATTGCTGGGACGATGGACGTCTCTCGGACGTGGCAGCCTTTTACAATTGCTGGGACGATGGACGTCTCTCGGGCGTGGCTGCCTTTTACAATTGCTGGGACGATGGACGTCTCTCGGGCGTGGCAGCCTTTTGTAATTGCTGGGACGATGGACGTCTCTCGGGCGTGGCAGCCTTTTATAATTGCTGGGACGATGGACGTCTCTCGGGCGTGGCTGCCTTTTATAATTGCTGGGACGATGGACGTCTCTCGGGCGTGGCAGCCTTTTACAATTGCTGGGACGATGGACGTCTCTCGGGCGTGGCAGCCTTTTATAATTGCTGGGACGATGGACGTCTCTCGGGCGTGGCAGCCTTTTATAATTGCTGGGACGATGGACGTCTCTCGGGCGTGGCAGCCTTTTATAATTGCTGTGACGATGGACGTCTCTCAGGCGTGGCAGCCTTTTATAATTGCTGGGACGGTAGATGCCCTGTTACAACTTGCACATGATGCATGTTGGGAAATTGTTTTATTTGAAATATAAGTTGTATAAAGAAATACTGATAGAAAGTATGCAAAATGTGTGTCTAGTATGCAGAGTACTCAAGTTGACTAAATTACTTACTAGTTAAATAATCAACAGATATATATTATTTTCCATAAGAGATATGCATAATGGCATATTTTATAAAGCATAGCATAACTGCTTTTATAACTGATGAAATCAAACATATGAAGTGAGTCTGAATAGCTCGGTTGGGAGAGCATTAGACATGTAGACTGAGAATCTAAGATGGCTTATGCCTAATTTGGTCATACCAGAATGAAAATCGGAAAGAGAAAACAAAAATTAAAAAAATAATAAAGCCCTGTGAAACGTGTCGATGAAGCATGTTTGGTGATGTTTTATTTGACATGTAAGCTGTGGGAAGAAATGTGGTTTAAATGTATATGTAAATAAATGAGATATTAGCTCCCCTGTATAAGGGTGATAAATAGCCGTATGTAATGTTGCAGCGAGCCGGTTTCGGCTTATCGGTTACTATGTGCGCGTATTTGCACATAGGATTAGATATATGTGTAGATGTATAAACGTATTAAATGGTAGGCTCGGTCACCCGGCCCGCTTCTGATTTCTTCGTTACGCTATGCTACACGGATCAAGAACCAGGGCCTGGGGGAAACTACAACGTTTAAAATCGCCCTCTCGTTTTGGGCGATTTTGGTGAGATTTTTAGAGATTCAACGAGACTTAAAAAAACATATTTTTAAGTTAATTTAATAATATTTTCTTATTTTTAACTTATGAGAAGCAGCAAGTGACGTTAAACAGTTTAACTGATGCATCAACAATTGACGTTGTACTTGTTTTTACAACATGACGTCACGTAAACGTCGACTTTATGAGCGTGAAAAAAACGCGCGAATAAATTGTACTAGTCGCTAGTGGGCGCTTTAATTGGCCTAATCTGCCCAGACCGATATCTGCAAGTAAGACATATGCATGATACTGTCTAGCTGGCCGAGACTAAGTAAATGGTCACGTTTCGGGCGTAGCTGCCTATTAGAATTGCTGGGACAATAGACATCTCGGACGAATGCCCTGTTACAACGTTCATGACACATGATTGGTGATGTTTTATTTGAAATATAAGATGTATAAATAAATATTTAGTTTTAATATAGGGATAAGTAATATAGCCCTTCATATCGCATTTATGATGTACGTTGGGGGATGCTGTATTTGAAATGCGAGATACTTGTAGAAGCAGAGAGTTTTAAAGGGGGACATATACTATGAAGCATAGATTCAAATATTTTTAACATACCTGGAATTTATATAGATTATCTGAAATTAATGATTATATATATGTATATATTTATGTATATATAGTGACACTGTGGGTAGTGACACTGGTGGTAGTGACATCGTGGGTAGTGATGTGGCACAGTGAGAATTAATACTAATAATAGTATTGATATCATTTTTAATAATGGTGAATGCATATAATTGCAAGTAAGTTTGTGATTATGTAGTTTAATACACAATACATAATGAATAATATTTGTTTCAGATATTTCCTTTCGATATTGCGTTCTAGAACAGGAGTGTTTTGGCAGGGAATAGTGACCCAAATTCAGATTTCATATTAAGATTGAAGTACCAGCCGGTTACAATTATCAATGAAGGTTAAAGTAAGAAAACTTTAAACAAGCGTATACGTTTTGAGAGGAGAAACACTAGCTTGTCGTGTCAGTCCGTGTTATGTTATTTCGCGTGGACATGGATTTAGATTCAACCATACACCATGTTGCTACATGCGGATTGCTACATGCTTGGTAAAACTTGGAAAACGTTTTGGAAGGAGGAACAATTGCGTGTCGTGTCATTCCGCGTGAGGGCACGAATTTAGACTGTTTGATTCAACCGTATGCAATGTTGATACGAGCTCCACTGTATAGGACAGGAGCAAATAGTCGTATGGCGTTTGGTATTATGCAGGTATATGCGTATAAAGTATGTGACTATAATACCCTGTTTGGGGTGGTAAAGGGCGTATGCCAGGTGCAACGAGCCGGTATCGGTATGTTGGTTACTATGTGCGGGTATCTGCATATAGGGTTACGTATAAATGCAAGTAGACTGATGTATGTGATTCAAATTGTTAGCTCCCCTGTATAGGGACGTTAAATAGATGTATGTCATGTTGCAACGACTCGGTATCGATTTGTTGGTTACTATACATAATATAGGGTTATGTAAATATGTGATGTTAGCTCCCTTGTATTTGAGTGGAAATATGCGTATGCCATGTTGCAACGAAGCGGTTTCAGCTTGTTGGTTACTATCTGCGTATATTTGCGCATAGGGTTAGATGCATGTGATATGTTTTATGGGTCATGTCTCTGGGCACATGAAAATGTATAAAAATACTTGTAATTTAAACAGGTTTACATGAGAGCTAAAGTATTTACAGAACTTATTTTATATCAATTATCAATATCAACATGGAGTCAGTGTCGGTTAGACACAGGACGTATTTATGTTTAAATTATATGGACTAGTATACCAATATCTTGGTTTTAGACAGAACTTGTTTTATATCAACTACATGGAGTCAGTATCGGGTAGACACAGGACGTATAAATGTTTAAATTCTAACGACTTGTGTACCAATATCTTGGTTTTAAACAGAACTTGTTTTATATTAAGTGCATGGAGTCGGTGTCGGATAGACACAGGACGTATTTAGGTTGAAATTCTATGGAATAGTATACCAATATCTTGGTTTAGAACATGTGTCATATGTTATATGTTTAGTAATGGAGATTTGAATTCATATATGTAAGTTACTTAGATTCTGGTATTTGGTTGTTACAATTTTGAGCCCGTTCTTTTAGTTCAGTCGATCGTCCAATGGCTTATACCAAAACATAATATATATCGTCGTGTTACTCAGAAGGGTGAGTGTTAGGAGAACGGTAGACCTCCGGGCTGTTCACTTGAGAAAACTAGTCTATTCTACGAGTATACAGATCCTTTCTAAAACTATACCTAATAAGCTTGAGGAGAATATTTGTAGAGTTTTCCATATACAGCTCTAGGGACCAGTGTTTACTATAAATTGACCTCAAAATCATCCATGTGATGTTTGGTTAAATTAGCTAAGCTAAAATTGACCAAGCGGCTTTGGTGGGATAAAGATTAAGCAAAAGAGTATGAGAGTGGACAAAAGCAAAAGATAACGAACGATGACAGGCGAAGAGATGTCACGATAGCTCACTTGAACCTTCGGCTCAGCTGAGCTTAACCAGATTGTTTATTTACTTAATCAAGAGATTCCCGAATGTTTAAACATGTGGTTAAAACGTATTTTGGATATATTTGGATAGATTTTAATAATAGGCTGAAGATCTAACGTGTTGCTGAATATAGAAATTACGTTAACTTTCTGAATTTTGTTTTATCATTTTAATGAAATGCATTTAAAAAAGTATAAGGATTAATGCAAGTTTTTACTTTTGCTGCTTTTACTGAGGCATATTACACTTGAAAAAAAATATGTTTTTCTCTGTATTAAGATACATCAGCGTTAGACAGAAAATTACAGAGGAGAGTATAGACCTACTTACTTGCGTTAAGTTTGAACTGTTTCAGACCACCTGGGTAAGATGCAGACACACTCAGCCAGGAAATGAGGGCCAGAATGGACCCTCCAATGCTCCCTGTTATCATCCCAAGTCCAGTTAATCGGTCCCAGAACATGGATAACGTTATGGGTATGACAGCTGAGTTGATGGCCACGCCCATAAATAAGTGCACAATTGTGAGGTTAATCTGAAACATATTCAAAAGGCATGCTTCAATACAATACATTCTACATGTAATAATATAGACTTTATTTAACGGGTGTTTAGATTATAAGGAATTATTTCATGACATTGGACATATGTTTACGATTAAGCGAATGCAAACGGGTAGACAAAAATATAAAACATGTCTACAGTCGAGTAAAATAATTCCTGATAAAATAATAACGGACGGCCTGCATGACAAACATACTGAACGGATGACGTGAAACGTAGAGTTAAATAACTTAAAGTGAGGACTCCGCATACAATTTCGAACCGAGGCCGATGTGAGAAGATAAAATATCAATATTTTGAATTAATTATTCATTCATAATACAATCATTTCCTTTACATTTTTCTCTCTTAAGATGTTTTACCGCATCTAAAATTTCTTGTACAGTTATGCGCTTGTCTAGTTCTTAAAAGATGCAGCTTAAATTATTAAAATTATGATTATTACAGAATGCCTCTGCATTATCATTTTGACATTGAAAAGTATCATCACCTTACTCCGAAAAATATTTCTTGAACTCATCAAGAGATGTATCACTCACAAAAAGTTTATCTTTTCTTTTAAAATATTTCCTAAATTCTTTGGTTTGGCTTGTTTTAATTGTTCAATGTCATCTAAAAAATTTTCAATTCAAACCTTTTCGTTTTTTACGACAAAGTAGTTTATAGTGTTTCTTGAACTTACGAAACTGTTCCATACTATAGCTTGTCTTAAGCTGAATAAATACATGTAAAGCTTCTATGTAACACTTTTTTGCCTGCTGGCATTCTAAATCAAACCATTCAGCCTGTTTCACAAACGGCTCATCAGAAAAACATGCTTTGCTATTTATTGTTTGCTTTTTTAAAAATAACGAATCTGCCACTTCACGTACGATACCTGTAAAATTATTGATTAAATTATTTACATTGTTTCTACAATTAGTTTCAGTATTGTATAACACATTATTAAATTGCGGAAGCTTTGCAATTAAGCCAGCCCGAAATGCATTTTTGTATTCACTATCCCACCTAAACTTAACCCTGTGTTTTTCATTATTTTCCTCGACATCATAATTACAGTTCAGTGTGAATTTAATCCCTGCATGGTCACTCCATTCTTTTAATGAATGAACGCAAAAATCATTTACTCGTGCTAAATCACAATCTTTCACCAACAATAGGTCAATCACGGATCTAGCTAATTCATGGTCATTGTATAGGCTTTCAAATTATATCTTAATATACGAAAGTCAGTTAAATGTTACTGATGTTGCATAGGATTTTAATTTGCCGGATAAATGGTTCCTTTAATAGTTCGAAAACGTATTAATTTTACTTATATCTTAACATAGTTTCTCTAAATGTTCCGACAATATATGTTTTAGCATTGTTTTACATTTTAGTAGGTGTGTTTTACATGATAAGCTATTAATGCATTAAGTAAAATACACTTAATATGCACTGTCACTATTGTATTTGGCTAACTGACTGCCAAAGTTTTAGCTATGCAGAAAAACACGCGCTCATTTCTATTAAATATGGATGAATGCAGAATTTGTAATAAACATGCTCTCAGGCAGAGATGTAAAGATATGTTATATAGTTTGTGGCATTGTCGCAGATCTTAAATGAATGAAGTTGTTATGAATATAAAAAAAAATTGACGACATTTACTCAGTAGAAGCAAACGTCGAATAGGGCGTGTATCACTTATGTTACGAAACCAGCCACAACATGCAATTAAAACCAGTATTCATTAAATTGAATGTTACTTGTTAGAAATCACAAACAAACAAGGACTGCCAATATCAGGGACCACATTTAGCGGCCACTGAGGAGTATATGTATGTGATACTCAAGAGGGAGAACAGAGAGAAACGAAAGAGTGTGCGAAATTTGTAGCACTAACGATATTGAAGACGAGTACCATTTTATTTTGATCTGTACTACTTACTCTAACATTAGAAACAAATACATTCCTAAATATTACATAACTAGACCAAGCATGTTTAAATTTGTGGAATTGTTGCAGTCATTAAACAAAAAGGTTATTCTTAGTTTGGGTAAATTCATTTCCGATGCACTTGTATTAAGGCTATCTACATCCATTTTAACAGACTAAAAAAACAAAAAAACACTAGATATCTTATTTTAGAACATCCTCGTTTATCATTGACATACCATAATATGTGTATGTTTTTGATTGTTTAAATATGTATGAAACAAAAAAATAAACATAGTGATTATTTTGTTGTATTTGCAATGTTAATATCTAGTGTGTGTATATTATAATTATCATATATTTGTAATGATGAAAAACTGTAATAGTTTAAGTCAATAAAAGTATCTATCTATCTATCTATCTATGTGTATGGGATAAACTACACTTTAAACTGACCGGTAAAGAATATTCCTATCTTGTTAAATGGCCACTGAGGAGTATGTGTTTGTATATGGAGTAAACTACACTTTAAATTGACTTCGGTAAAAAATGCTCCTATCTTGTTAAATTCCACCATTTACTCTTTCAAAAGTGCTCATTTAAGTAAAAGTATACCAACATATGAAAACAACAATCTCTCTCTCTCTTTCTCTCTCTCTCTCTCTCTCTCTGTCTTTGTCTCTCTCTCTATCTCAAAAGTGGTGCCCGTTTAAATGAAAGTATGCCAACATTTGAAAACAATCGTCTTTTTTTCTATGGTACTTTGAAAATGTGATTTCTTTTACTTGTCCTTCATTAATTTCTGATGATTTGAGTTGTTACTAATAAATTAAAAATAATAATTAATAAATTAAGCTTAATATAACAAACTATAAGCTTATCAAATAAACATGAAAACAGTTGTCAATTATTTAGTTTTGGAAATAAAAAATGCACACATTTGTTTATTACCATGCTCTTCTTGTTTCTTTATATATGTATTGGTAAAATAATTTAGAATTTACTACTTCATGGATTTGTTTTGATCAAATTGTAGAGGGGTGCTCTTCATTATAAATATAAGAATGTGAGAATTTTCATCAAAACAGATGTGTTCATCATACATAAGTAAAATCACCGTATTAATAACGTGTTAAGACCGGTCTTTATTCATGAGAATATATGCTTATTTACACTTTTAACGAAATGGTTTAATAACAGATAAATAAATCATATGCATATGACTTAAAAAGACAAACGCCTTCGATTTTTCAGTACCAACACGATCAAGTGGAAGTTCAAATTGCGTTGTTGACCGCAAACGTCCAATCTACCCTGTATTCACTATAATGCAAATATGTTGCTGCAATAATGTAAACCGTTTTAGATACTCGTAGAAGTACGCTTATGTTTCCCTTATGTATTCAATGCGTTCGCAAATAATGTTACCTTAATTATTGTCAATACAAATGTCACATTATTAAAGCTTATATTACGTATGCAGCTACTAGTCCCCCGGAGGGTCTTAATCGAAAATGCATTAAGCAGAACAACTCGTATCTTAGTAATGAAATCGTATTATTAAAATTGCATTCCCTAGACAGTTAAACATCAGCTCTACATTTGGCAACAAAGAACAAGTTGTTGTTTTCTCCGGTTACAACATTAGGGACAGGTGAATACCACCCACAGGGGTAATATTATCATATCTGCATCTAATAAACACATAGAAATCTTAGGCCATGCTTAAATTACAATGTAAATGTGAAGATATAGTTTAAGCACGTGTTGAGTAATGTGATATTTTCTAGGACATCATTGTTTGTGAGTAAGTAGGATACATTTGAACCGTATTAGTAAATAACTTTGGAATTCCTATATGGCCTGATAAAACTTATTGTAATTTGACAGTATTGATATTAATTATTGCGTTTTATTATAGGAAACTGATCATTTTTCATCTATATATATATATATGAACTCTTTCACGTTTTGAAATGGTCATTTCATAGATTGTGTACTTGTGTACTGATGTACGTCCTTTAACTGCGATCAATAACATATAATTGTACATTTCAAACTTCTATTACCAATGATGTCGTCAGAAAAAATATATCAGAATAGTTCTGGATAAATCACTAAGCTGGTTTTGTTGATTACCACTCCTGGCTTAGATTCTTATTTTAAACGCCAAAGAAAACGGAAAAAGTTATTGTTTGAAGAGGAAATTCAACAATCAAATTTAATTTAATCGAAAAAGTAATAATTAATAATGTTCCGAACGTGCGTTTGTAGTTTCCTTTTAATACCTTATCGGGATTTCTCTTTTTAAAAAATGATAGTAATACTCTTTTTCAAGGTAAATTCTGCAAGTGAAAACAAGTTAGATGTTTAAAAAATGCGTTATATCTTGTACAAGAAAACTAAACGCGCTATGATGTAAACTATTCTGTTTATGAAGGCAGTCTTGTTTGTCTGTTTGCTTGTCTGTTTTTATGTTTGTTTCTGTGTTTTGTGGTTGACTGTCGTCCTTGAATGCTACTTTCCCTGTCCGATCTTTTTATATTTCTTTAGAACTTACTAACTGCCCCTCGTAAAATACTCCAATTTATGCGCCTTTAATCATACTTAAAACATGATATTTATAATATTTCAGACAATCCTAACAAATATATTTGTTTTCTAATGACATTTCAAGTTGCATCTATTTTCAATGTCTATTATTCGACGACAATAGTTCACGCATGCGTCATTTCTTTATTCATCGTTACATCAACTCTTTTGAAATGCTAAATTCGGCAAAAGACAAGGAAACCTTAATATAATTATATCATACTATCGTACTGCCATTTGTCATAAACAGACAAAATGTATTAGAAGACAATCATAATGCTTACAAAACAAAATCAATGACAGATGCACAGTTACAAATCACGCGCAACTGTTTAGTTTGTTTGCGAATTATATGATGGTAGAATGACAAATGCTAAATTGCGTAATATAGAATACTTGGGCGTAATACGGTAAATGTTAGAGCTCATAATTTGTAAGAGAAAATGTCTTTGAATATTGATTTTCTCATGTCTTTATTCTTATGAATTGAAAAACAGCAATTATGATTTTTTTTTTTTTTTTTTTTTAACAATATCGTAAACAACTTCACGCTAATGGCCATGATGTAACTAATTGTAAATCATACTTAATATCTTTTCTGACATATATTTGGTGTGCTAGATAGTCGCGTTCATCTTTAGAAATAGTAAATACTAATTGGCAGTTTATCATTCTATAGCAATAGATTTACTCATGAACTCTTCTACAGTGAGGCTCATCGATTTGTAATGTAGGACAGCTTAATAAGACAATCGATGCAAACTATTTCTCCGGAGAAAACATAATAGCGACAACAGAGATTGGCAGCAGGTGAAAATAAGTACGAACGCCGAACAGGAAATGCAGCTTTCACAGAACACAAAAAGACAATCATGAATGGCAATGTTAATAAAGAATAAAGGCATATGACGTCACAAACACAAAAATGGTTGACAATAGGGCTACCGTTTTGGAAGGCATTTAACATGGTGAATCGATGTTTGTATATACATTACGAGATAGGGAACGAGAGTTCCGGATAAGGACTATTGTAAACAATGTCGCGTGTTTACTCACTTGAAGTGTATGCAGAAGAATGGTCAGCGGTACGATCGCCAACGTTGTCCACAGGAGACACCAGCTCTTCAGCTCTGATAAATAATCGGTATATTCCCTGAATGGCCCGTGGGTCCGGCACTGATATGGCGGCTTTATGGCACGCTTATGACTTTGACCTTTTTGTCTGTAAAACAAAAAAGCAATAGTGTTACTTCAAAGGGAACCCGTATATATCAGCATACGTTCGTTTACAAATATCATAATTTGTTACCTTATTGCAGACATGAAATAGTCATTTGTAATTGCCTTACATTTCCTAAAAACAGTTGGCCAGTTCAAGCCAGGGCATATTATTGTTCTAAAGTAATCACTATAGTAGGTGAGTATGTTGCCTCTTTTACATGCACACATGTTCTTATGTCATCATGAAAAGAGTTGGTGTTTTAGAACAAACACATTTCTAGACATACAGCACTATAAAATGTAATTTATATTATGTTGTGTTACTTCTATGGAGCTGGAATTCGTAAAATTGAAATTGGTCTGTTTTCATTCCTCAAATGCATCTAAGAGCATCTGCTTTTAAGCATAGAGAATACAAAAGTCAACATACCTATCATCGGCTGAGCACATACAACAAACTGTCATGCTTTCACACGTGCACTTGTCACATGCATTTGCCTTGCGACCTCGCCCTTTTCCACAAAGTATGCAGCAATTGGCGTCTAAAACCAGACGGTATGGCTGTAGTAATGAATGTTGACAATTTGAAAGTAACAAATTAAAGAAGATGTGTAAAATTTAATATTAGTTTGAATGTCCATTAAATAGTTATGCAAAACTGTCAGAGGTATACATAAACCTAACGAGAAACAATGACTAGAAATCCTGTAGTGGAATTTCGATGGAGCTTGACGCAATGAAGTAAAGGAAATGTGTGAGAATTATTTGTCATTCGTTCCAAACCCATTAACTATATAACGTGGTCCGAGTATTAACTTTCATACCCCACCCAACATTTTTCTCCAAGAAGCAAAACCGAGGTTGGCTGGGGTATGAAATACATTCTCCAAGAAGCGAAAACGGAGTTGGCTGGGGTATGAAATAAAAACTTAATTTCGGTTTAAAAATCATGCATATTGTAAATTTAAAACATTTAATACGTAATTTTAGAAATAGGTTATCGCATTTTTGCAGTAAAATTTGTTTTTAAACGTGTTTTATTTTCGAAATATCCGTTATAAAATCCTGTTAATATAATATTTCGCATCGCGTTAATGGAATTAAGGCGTTATCATGTAACTTGTAAACATTTTGAAACAGAATATGTTCATACCAAGCAACTTCCACAAACGTCTAGCACAAATGTTGTGATGCAATGAATTGAAATCAATAAGTCAAGTTTTTATTATTACATTGACTGATTAATTGCACCAGCCTATGATACCTTGATGTAACCCAATAACACAAACGAGGGAAGAAGTGAACAGTAACTAGTATTACAATACCTTAAGGTAGAGTTGGTAAATATCGTACACTAATATAGATGTGACGGCTACGACCTCCGCTGACCCCGTGGACACCACTGCCATGACAACCATTACGAGTATCATCATCTCTCCAGTCTTACCGTATAGACGCTGGGCCACAACCGGCAATACCAAACCTGAAACCAGCAAACATTTTGACACATTAATTATTGTTGTACCCGTTTAATATTATATGCTCATCATTTTACATTTTATAAAACGTACTATAAATACAACAGGAGCAAAACAAATTGTCGTCGACAATTTTTTGTTGAAGCCTGATCTTCTTCAATAACAACATGGCTATTTGAATACCAAAAAGAATATAAACAAATATAATAAATCTATAGTGCAAAAATATAAATACTATTATTTGCTCTTAACTTAAATTCATAAGCGCATGTGTCAGATTCTAGTACCATGTAAGTGTTATAAAGGGTGTGTTTTTTTAAAGCTGTAAAGTTCGATTAAGACATCAGATTACATGTCTTGTTGTCAAACAAGTACATTGACACCAATAAGACAACACTGTGTTATAATAAGTATCTTGACAACCAGAAGACAACACTGTGTTGTAAACATTGTGTTCTTGTAACAAGTATCTTGACAACCAGAAGACAACACTGTGCTGTAAACATTGTGTTCTTGTAACAAGTATCTTGACAACCAGAAGAAAACACTGTGTTGCTAACATTGTGTTCTTATAACAAGTATCTTGACAACCAATTAGACAACATTGTGCTATAACACGTATCTTGACAACAAATAAGACATCATTTTCTTATAAAATGTTATTGAAAATCAACCAGACAACAATGTGTTATAACAAGAATATTGACAAGCAGACAACTTTGTGTTATAACATTGTATTGACAACCATTCAGACCACGTGTGTTATATCTTTTCAAGTAATGAAACAACACCGTTTTATAACAAGTATATTGACAAGCTATACAATACATTAGTGTGTTATTTCAATTTGGTAAACTGAACAGTATCTGCGTTGCATATTGCGTTGTGTACTTCAAATAACATCAAATTAACACACCTAAATTTACTTCCTCATCGCTAAGTAAGGACGTATCTTGGCTAGCACTGAGTGCGATATATGCTAACCCCATGGTTGTTGCCAGGGCAAATGGGATGGCGAACCAGACAAGGCCGCCCACAAGAAACCCCAGTACGCCTTGTCTTGGCTTGGCTGCCACACTACTCTGCCAGTACGACTGATCCACGTATGATGTACCAAATGCACCTTTAGAATAAAAAGGAGTAATATACAGTAATATGGGTGAACTTAATCCAAGATAAAAATGTGAATGCTGGTTTAAGTCAGTCTGATATAGTGATTTTGAAATTGCCTACCGTGACAATATAATTAAATAAAAGTGTAACAATAACTTACCACATTTTTATCATTTTATGAAAGCTTAAAAATGTTAACAGAGAACTCAAAACAAAGTGTGCATCGTTCTGCTTGGTTCACATAAGACACGCGGAAAGAAAATAGTGTGGTGCATGTCTGTGTTTGATTGTGAAAGCAGGTATAAAACTCGAACAGAACAGGTAGCATTCATAGAATACAGTCAATTAAAAAACGCATACAAAACAAACGACAATTACAAGGAAACAGTAGAGTATATGACACCACAAACATAAAATGGTTTACAATAGGGGTGGGTACCGCCTTGGAACGGTCAGTGGCAAACGGACCGATTGAGAATTAAACCAGTTTCTAGTGTGCAAGTGGGTCAACTACTAAACAAGTAGTGCCTTGCAACATGATAGGGTCATAACCTGTTTTTATAAACTTTCTGACAAGTTTAATAAAGACTGTATGAACCTAATCATGACCAAAAAGGCACCTTACGAAGTTTGTAAATCACGTTCAGATGATCTAAGAGAAAGCCACTTTGGCTGGGCATGAATACAATATAACAGCGAAGTTGTGTGCACTTAAAGCTAACCAACGGGCCATTTTGCCTACTGACCGCTCCAAATCGGTAACCATGTATTCATCACTATTCGTGTTGTGTTGTCCTTTTCATTG
Source organism: Cyrtodaria siliqua (assembly GCA_037043455.1). Lineage (NCBI taxonomy): Eukaryota > Metazoa > Mollusca > Bivalvia > Adapedonta > Hiatellidae > Cyrtodaria > Cyrtodaria siliqua. The sequence goes on along the minus strand of JAWPHD010005626.1, from coordinate 92,296 downwards.
TATAGGTAATATGCTCTTTGTTTGTGACATAGTGCCGACATAAGGTGCCTTTGGGTTCTGTGATTTCTATAGGACCAATTTTCTCATGATTTAAATCCAAACTAGATACGTAGAGTGTATTATGTATATTTGATTCAATTGTGTTACTATAGCATCAACGGTTAAAACGGAGTCACAATGGAGCACATTTAATAAGATCACTTTTGTAGAACGTTTACCGTTCAGGGTAGTAATATTTTATCATAATAAAGGCACCACTTATATAGATATATAGATTTTTTGAAATGTATTTAATTTATTGCTGAATGGGTTCCAACAGAATTTTAAAACAGCTACACTTTCAATGCAAAATGGAATTTCTATCACTCACAAATAACTAAGCGGCATTAATATTGAACCCTTAACAACAGACAGCCCTAAACCATAGAAACTTTGGACAATATATGTCGATAGCCGTAAACATAAACAACACATATATTGATATAATTATATGTTAAGTAAATATACGACGTTAGAGTTTGATACTTATTATGGTTTTAAATAGTGCATATAAGTAATGTGTGTTACTTTGATAAAAAAATAAAAAAGGGAATAAAACGGAAAAAATGGAAATCGCAGAACTCAATATTTAAAATGTCAACAGTACGAAAATATGAGCCATCCCGAAGATGGTGGGCATATGACGGTGGGCATAGACTTTTCAATGAGGTATTTTTATACCATTCCATGGCTAGCGGCGTATGATCCTAGCGCCTAACAAAATGCTTTGCCCTAATCGAGAGCAGAAGCCTACGTATCACAAGTAACAGTCACAAGACTAAAATAAAAAGCAGACACCATATCCTAAGGGTGATTAAACAATACTGAGAACCTTTAAAGGCTGGAATAGGGGAACCACATAGTCGAAATTAAAGTCAGAAAACAAAAGTATTCGAGAATGTCCCACCGATATCTGTATACAAATTATCGGGCTCAGCCATCTCCAAAGATTTAAAATGAATACAGTTGTATAACCATTTTGTAAAGCGGTGTATAATATCGTGATTGTCTGCCATTGATACGTCAGCGTTGTATAACCCCAGAATATGCTTTACTGTCTTTTGATTTTGAATAAATTATAAACCCATGTAAAGAGTTTATAGCTTTAAGGTATCACCACTCATTGTCGTAAATATCTGCAATCAATCTAGCTTTCAATTTAATGAAGCATGTTAACATTTTAATATAAAAAAAAGAGAAATAATTAAAGCCAGAAGTGCATTTTAACATTACATCAACTTGATCGTGCTTAATCTAGTCGAGAACTATGTTTAGATTTTATGTCCCTGTGAGATTACTTCTACGCGTTACACAATAATAATATATAATAAACACCGTAATTGTTTAAAGGTACTGGAGGCGATATGGAAGCATTATGAACAGAACAGAATTGTTCATCATGATGCGTTTCAGACTCAAATCCAGTGTGCATATGCTTTAACTAGGACCCGTTATGAGAAAAATGTGATTGGTTTTAATGAAATAAGTTGGTCTTCAAAACTAGACGAATCGCTTTAAGCTCTCACAAATTGTTGTTTTGTGATAGAACTACATTTTATTTGAATTATATGCAAAACTGTCAGCAATAAAATCTCCAATTAAATTAATATGTACGATTTAGCAACAAGACGCAGCCGAGTCGCCGACCTTTACAGAAGATTTACACAACAATCATTAACCGCAAGGTAACATGCGGCTTAATTTAATGAATATGAAGATTTTAAATGAAACTGAAGCACATTATGAAGGTTTTTATTTGGATTTGGATTTACACCTATCACTTTTATAGATCGCCTCTGTGCTTTTAATTATTCCGTGTAAAACATTATTGTTCCTGCAACTCCGGAACCAAGCCTTTTATGTAGTCTAGTTTAATAGTTCAGTTGCTTCACTGCGGTTAGCGATTAGCGATGAATTAACGCAACTCACGATATCCATCCATTGCTAAACATTGTCAAAAAATTGATTACGCAAATAAGTTATCGCTGGACATGCATCTTCAATAGAATATAATTGCAGATTGAACATTACTAACAAAATCAGTTTTGTAAACAGGCACAATTAGAACAGCGAACTCGAAAGTGCTGTCTCATTGCCATGACCAGACTTTCTACATTATAATTAGAGAAAAACTAACCACGCGAATTTACAGAGATATTGTGACATTGTGCAAAATTTAAAATAAGTTAGAGTGAACATGGCAATCAATCAATATAATTACTCCTCCTTGCCTTTAATTCTGCTTGCATATATTCAATTAAAAGGTAAAACCCATTTGGAGTGCGCAGGTTGGTGACGTGTACCTAAATCCTTAAAGGAAGGTCGGTAGCGTTCGACGTTTGTATTAAATCTAGTATTGTTGTTTCCTTACTGGTTTGTTCTCTTGTTGCTTTGACTTCGGCCAAGTCATTGGGTATTTGCATTGTGGCTTTATAGGCTTTTGTTTCTATATTCAAATATACATGATCATCAGTGTGTTATACTTAAATCGCCTATTAATATTACATTGTTTGTTAAAGAATATAGCCTGACGGGGATTTCTTTATTTATCCTCTTCCGTTTTATTGGGATGACAATAGGTTAAGAGTGAGGTTTGGTGTCCGCTAAAACCAGGTTTAAACCCCCAGCGGCCACAAACCATTCCAAGGCGGTAGAACTACTGTTAACACGTTTGTGTTAGTGATGTCACTTGCATAGGTTCTTATTAACAATGTAATTGTTGTCTGTTTTAATGCGTGTTTTTGGTCGACTGTGTTCTGTGACTGCTGTTTTAATGCGTGTTTTTGGTTGACTGTGTGATCTGTGTTGTCTTTTTTAATGCGTGATTTTGGTCGACTGTGTTCTGATTAATGCTTGTTTTTGGTCGACTGTGTTCTGTAACAGCTACATAGCCTGTTCAACCTTTATACATAGTATAGGTGCAAAATAATAACATATATATACTTAAGAAATAGAACCTCGTTTAGCGTGAATTATCGTTTAATATATCACGGTTTGGAGTTCAATTGTAAACAATAAACAATAATTTCACGAGTCCGAAGGGCGAGTGAAATTATTGTTTACAATTGAACGACAAACCGTGATATATTATAGATAATTCACCGTTAACGATGTTCTTTTTCTATTCTTATACCCCTAAAATGTGAAAATAACGCACACATCTGAAATCTTTCGCATTGCTTTGCTTACTCTCCTAACGTTGCATACGTTACAATGCGCAATGCGCAATGCGCTATGCGAATTCTCCTAACGTTATATAGTGCGGGTGTATTAGAATTGAAAATAAAATTAACTTTGAACTTTTCAAATGTATAATGATTTGTAAATATGTCACAAGTTATGTAGAAAAAGTAAGTGACATCGCGAGTTTTAAAAATACAAAACCATATTGACTTATGTCCTTTAAAGTAACATACTTTATTTGATGATAAACAAATGGAATACTATATTTTAGCAGTTAAAAAAGGTTTATTTGATACTGTAAAATACAGTTTTATTTCTCTTACTGCCCGAACCACTTTTATTCAATGTAAACAAGAACTTGTTTTGAAAATAACGGTTAAATGTATATATTTTATTTGGAAATGAGTTATAGTGTTTTTTTTAAATCAGTCATGTACTTTAGGAATTGTTGTTATAGAGTATTGCCCAATCAATTTTTCGAAAAAAATTTTGCTTTCTCCATTACAATGGTAGGGAAGGAATATCATTGGCTTGAAAATAACGTTTTAATAATTGTCGTCGTTTATTGTAATCGGGCTATCATTGTAAAATCTATGGTGAGTTAAGAATACCAACTTCCTCCTACATGTATCACGTCGCCAAAAATACCTTGTTTCTGTATAAACTTTGATCATACGGAATGCAATAGAACACACATGTGTTGTTTTGTCGTGAATAACATATTCATCTCGAAGTGATCAAACTCTCATATTTTCACTCATATAACGATTTCACTTCTCGATGAAATAAAATCTGTAATTCAATGGTACATAAAAAAGATACAAAAGTCAAACAAAAATGTTGCATTCACAGAACTTAGCCATCCAAAAACACTCATTCAAAGGAAATAACAATAGCATAGATAAAAAGAAAACTATGCGTCACCACAAACATAAAACAGTTGACAACAGGAGTACCGCTTTGGAACTATTAGTGTCAAAAAGGCCGCTTGCGGATTAAAAAAGTATGGAAGGAGAAATCTGGAAATCGTCAAACACGATAAATGCAACAAGAGGCCAAAGAGGGCCTGTGGACACTCTACTGGCTAAAGATAAAGTTAATGTATAAGGGGCCATAACTCTTTCAAATATCGTTCAACCAGAACATGGTGATGACATACGCAACTAGGCTTGGTACTGATTGTCCCTGACAAGTTTCGTTGAAATCCAGCCAGAGGTTCAGGAGAACTAGTCTGTACAAAGTTAGTGTATGTAAACCTTTAAGGGGTCATAACTCTGCCAAAACATGGCAATGACAGGTGCAACTAGGCTTGGTACTGATTATCCCCATCAAGATTCGTTGAAATCCTTCAAGAACTTCAGAAGAGACTAATCTGGACAAGGTTTGTTTATTAAAACCTTTAAAGGGCCATAACTCTGTCAAAAATCATTCAACCCGAATATGGCAATGATATGCACAACTAGGCTTGATACTGATCATCCTTGTCAAGTTCGTTAAAATCCAGCCAGGGGTTCAGGAGAACTAGCCCGGAAAATGTTTGTGTATCAAAAACATTTAAAGGGCCATAACTCCACCAAAAATCTGTTAACCGGAATGCGACGATGATATGCATAACTGTGCTTGGTGCTGATCATCCCTGTAAAGTTGCGTTGAAATGTGGGGAGGCATTCAGGAGAACTAGTCCAGACAAAGTTTGTGTTTTAAAACCTTTAAAGGGCCATAACTCCGCCAAAAATCATTCAACCGGAACACGGCAATGATTTGCACAACTAGACCTGATACTGATCATCCTTGTCAAGTTTCGTTAAAATCCAGCCAGGGGTTCAGCAGAACTAGCCCGGAAAATGTGTGTGAATCAAAAACATTTAAAGGGCCATAACTCCACCAAAAATCTGTTAACCAGAACGCGACGAAGATATGCACAACTATGCTTGGTCCTGATCATCCCTGTTAAGTTTCGTTGAAATGTGGGTAGACGTTCAGGAGAACTAGTCCAGACAAAGTTTGTGTATTAAAACCTTTAAAGGGCCATAACTCTGCCAAAAATCATTCAACCGGAACACGGCAAAGACAACTAGACGTCAAACTGATCATCCCTAAAAAGTTTCGTTTAAATCCGGTCAGGGGTTCAGGAGAACTAGTCAGGACAAAGTTTGTGTATTAAAACCTTTAAAGGGACATAACTCTGCCAAAATCCTTCAACCGGAAGACGGTGACGATATGTACAACTAGGCTTGGTACTGATCATCCCTGAAAAGTTTCACTGAAATCTGGCCAAATGAAGGCCCTTTCTTCTTAATGAGGCCAAAATATAGCAGGTTTTAGAAAATCAAGGGCCATAACTCCGGTGTAAATGATCCAATCAGGCTGGTTTTCAAACTTATCCAGCTTTCATTGATAGTAACAATCTGGTAAAGTTTGGTAAAAGATCGGATGAAAAATGAAGGCCCTATCGTATTAACGAGGCAAAATATAACCTTTTTAACTAAATCAAAGGCCATAACTCCGCTGTTACTAGTCCGATCTGGCTGGTTTTCGAACTTATCCGAGCTTTCATTAATATTAACAAGATGTTAAAGTTCGGTAAGGATCGGATGAAAAATGAAGGCCCTATCGTCTTAACGAAGCAACATATAGCATTTTTAACTAATTCAAGGGCCATAACTTCACTGTTACTAGTCCGATCTGGCTGGTTTTCAAACTTATCCGAGCTTTCATTGATATTAACAAGATGGTAAAGTGTGGTAAAGATCGGATGAAAAATGAAGGCCCTATCGTCTTAACGAAGCAACATATAGCATGTTTAACTAAGTCAAGGGCCATAACTCCGCTGTTACTAGTCCGATCTGGCTGGTTTTCAGACTTATCCGAGCTTTCATTGATATTAACAAGATGGTAAAGTTTGGTAAAGATCGGATGAAAAATGAAGGCCCTATCGTCTTAACGAAGCAACATATAGCATTTTTAACTAAGTCAAGGGCCATAACTCCACTGTTACTAGTCCGATCTGGCTGGTTTTCAAACTTAACTGAGCTTTCATTGATATTAACAAGATGGTAAAGTTTGGTAAAGATCGGATGAAAAATGAAGGCCCTATCGTCTTAACGAGGCAAAATATAGATTTTTTTACTAAATCAAGGGCTAATACTCTGCTGTTGCTGGTCCAATCTGGTTGGTTTTCAAACTTGTCCAAGCTTTCATTGATATTAACAATCTTGTACAATTTGGTAAAGATCGGATGAAAAATGAAGGCCCTATCGTCTTAACGAGGCAAAATATAGCATTTTTAACTAAATCGAGGGCCATAACTCCACTGTTACTAATCCAATCTGGCTGGTTTTTGAACTTGTCCGAACTTTCATTGATAATAACAATCTGGTTAAGTTTAGTAAAGATCGGATGAAAAATGAAGGCCCTATTGTCTTAACGAGGCAACATTTAGCATTTTTAACTAGGTCAAGGGCCATAACTCCGCTGTTACTTGTTCGATCTGGCTGGTTTTTTTAAACTTGTCCGAGCTTTCATTGATATTAACAATATGTTAAAGTTTGGTAAAGATCATATGAAAAATGAAGGCCTTATCGTCTTAACGAGGCAAAATATAGCATTTTTAACTAAATCAAGGGCCATAACTCTGCTGTTACCGATCTGGCTGGTTTTCAAACTGTCCGAGCTTTCATTGATATTAACAATCTGATAAAGTTTGGTAAAGACTGGATGGAAAATGAAGGCCCTATCGTCTTAACGAGGCAAAATTTAGCATTTCTAACTCAATCTAGGGCCGTTACTCCGCTGTTACTGGTTCGATCAGGCTGATTTTCAAACTTGCCTGAGCTTTCATAGATATTAACAATCTGTTAAAGATTGGTAAGGATCGGATGAAAAATGAAAGCCCTATTGTCTTAACGAGGCAAAATATAGCATTTTTAACTAAATCAAGGGCCATAACTCTGCTGTTACCAATCCAATCTGGGTGGTTTTCGAACTTTTTCGAGCTTTCATTAATATTAACAATCTGATAAAGATTGGTAAAGATTGAATGAAAAATGAAGGCCCTATCGTCTTAACGAGGCAAAATATAGCATTTTTAACTAAATCAAGGGCCATAACTCTGCTGTTACTGCTCCGATCTGGCTGGTTTTTGAACTTGTCTGAGCTTTAATTGATATTAACAATATGATAAAGTTTGGTAAAGATTGAATGAAAAATAAAGGCCCTATCGTCTTAATGAGGCAAAATATAGCATTTTTAACTAAATCAAGGGCCATAACTCTGCTGTTACTTGTCCGATCTGGCTGGTTTTCGATTATTTCCGAGCTTTTATTGATATTAACAATCTATTTAAGTTTGGTAAAGATCCGGTGAAAAATGAAGGCCCTATCGTCTAAATGATCTAAAAGTTAACCGACGACGGACGACGGACGACGGACGGACGACGGACGACGGACACCACACCATCCCATAAGCTCTGCTGGCCCTTGGCAAGTAGAGCTAAAAACTGCTTTCTCGGTTTCATGGAGACTGTTCATGAACGGTAGTGAAAAGTGCTTGCTACCGTTCACTCTCTCTAGTCTCGGGTTGAGCAGAACCCAATATTTAAACTACCAATAGTTCAGAAATTTGAGCCATACAGAAGATGGTATGCATATGACGGTGAACATGGAACCTTCAATGAGGTGTTTTCACACCATTTCATGGCCAGTGGCATATGGTCTCAGTTTCTAACAAAAAGCTTTGCCCTAAACTAGAAAACAATGGGCGAAATAAACATAATGGAATTTAGTTTGGAGCAGAGATTGTGAAGTAACACGTAACAGTCAAAAGACTAAATTAAAAAGCAGGCAACATATCCTAAGAGTGATTAAACTATACTCAGAACCTTTAAAAATCGGAATGAATAACAGTTCTGATTGCAAGCACGGGGAGACGTTTTACCATCGCCACACTGCACAGGCAACGCTACTGTGATATAGGTTGCACTAAATATCACGCTTACACTACTGTCATCCCAGTATAAACGGGATAGAGACAATAAAGGCTTCCCGCCAGGCTATATCATATTACAACATAGGCAGCATTAACAGGCAATATAAGTAGAAAATCACAAGGATGATCATGTATATATGAATAAAAAATAACTAGAGTAACAAGATAATAAATCGGGAAGGACACGAACCCGAATTTTCTTGACTTGGATTGACGCTTTAGATGTTCATCGACCTAATTGTATATCCCTAATTCATTCATATTCATGAGTTATTATATATCAGTTAGTACCATTAAATGAATAGAGTACTATCTTTTAGCGAATTCCTAGCGATGCTCTTCTTTTCATTTTCTGTATATTAACAATATACAGTGACACTTTAACCCTTTTCCCTGAGTGTTTTCATGTATTCGGAGGACTACGGATTTATTTGTATCATATGGATTTCGGATACATTTCAAGTCAATAATATATACAGGATATGTGTATTGCTTTGAACAAATGTAATGTTTGGCATTAACAAGCATTGCCAATTCTGTCATTGTTAAAAAAAAACTGAAATATGTTCACAAACGATTGTTATTCTCAAACAAGAACATTCAAAATTAGTGTAGTTTTAAAATTACCTCCTTCTTCATTGAATTGAGGTCAATTTTTGATAACCATTAAAAGTATGTTCCCATCATATTTGCTTTATTTTTATCACGGACTTTGTTTACAAATGACTTTGTAGCATTATTATTTGTCATATCTATGCCACTTTATCATTGACCCCGTACATACACGGCTTTGTATCTCGTCTATGGAATTGACATGCGTTTTATGCGCATATTTTGCGCAGTATAGTTCCATTAATTGCGTCTTTTTTATATATAAGTTAATTGTTTCCTTTTTTTCCCGATTGCCAGCATATAACATTGAGATGAAAAAAACACGGAAAACACGGCGGAAGCTACAACAACGCAACGACTTCCTGTTTTTCAATCACTAAAAACGAAAACACATTAATTGTATCAGCCAGAAATAGAATTCTCTTATAAATATATATTTCAGAGCTCATCTCCAACATTAAAGTACTATTTGCTAATCGTATTTCATGTCTACTTAGGTTTATTGTGATTACCTATCTACAACGGCCAGTAAAATCAGAAAAAAATACTTCTGTCGGGAATTGACAACTTGCAGATCAGAACACAAAGATAATAAATATCATCATAGTGCCGATTATATTTTTAAAAATACTACTAATAGAATGTACTTTCTTTTGAGCTCATTTTGTGGAAATTCATTTGCATCTGTATTATGTTTAGACCTTTCGCTGGCGCAGTCGAAAACATTGTTTTGTATGAAAAGTGTAAATAAATACTGAAAAGGTGATCCCTTGGAAGCAACTAACACAAACAAGGAAGAAAAGTAACAGACCCTGTTTAATTGAGTCTGTTCATGAGAGGTAATTATAAGATCAACACCTCTCACGCCTCCTAGCACCGGCTTAAGCGATAAACTACTTTAAAGCAGCACATAATGGGCTAGACGATCCCAAAAGACCAGTAAATAATACACTACTGATTTGAAGTCGGAGCGACTTTTTACGACACTAATGAAATGTCAATAAATACTGAAAAGGTGATCCCTTGGAAACAACAAACACGAACAAGAGAGAAAGGTAGAAGATTCGGTTTTATTGAGTATGATCATGAGAGGTAATTATATGAGGCAACACCGATCACGCCTCCTGGCACCAGCTTAAGTGATATTCTACTTTAAAGCAACAAAAATGGGCTAGATGATCCCAAAAGACAGTAAATAATAACACTAATGATTTGTAGTCGGGGCGACTTTTTAAGGCCGCCGCACAACACTAAAAAAACTCTACTGTGAATGTCAATAAATACTGAACAGCTGATCACTCGGAAGCAACAAACACAAACAAGAGAGAAAAGTCGCAGACTCGGTTTTATTGAGTCTGTTCATAAGAGGTCATTATAAAATACAACACTTAAGCGATATTCTACTTTAAAGCAGCACAAAATGGGTCTAGATGATCCCAAATAATCAGTAAATAATAACACTACTGATTTGTAGTCGGGGCGACTTTTTACGGCCGCCACACAGGAATAAACAAACGCTAGTGTGAATGTCAATAAATACTGAAAAGGTGAACCCTTGGAAGCAACAAACACAAACAAGAGAGAAAAGTAGCAGACTCGGTTTTATTGAGTCAGTTCATGAGAGGTAATTATATGATGCAACACCTCTGACGCCTGCTAGCAACACCTTGAGCGATATTTTACTTTAAAGCAACACAGAATGGGCTAGATGATCCCAAAGGACAGTAAATAATAACCTAATGATTTGTAGTCGGGGCGACTTTTTACGGCCGCCACACAGCACTAAAAAACGCTAGTGTGAATGTCAATAAATACTGAAAAGGTGATCCCTTGGAAGCAACAAACAAAAACAAGAGAGAAAAGTCGCAGACTCCGTTTTACTGTTCATGAGAGGTAATTATAATCTCACGCCTCCTAGCATCGGCTTAAGCGATATTCTACTTTAAAGCAACACAGAATGGGCTAGATGATCCTAAAGCAGACCAACCTATACATCATGTGCAGGCTTATTATGGTTTACACTGGTCGCCACTCAGTAAGAATGTTTCACATAACATTTTATATATGAAATTCGTATTTTAGCTGACGACATTTGAAATTTGGCAGCGAAAAAGATACTTGTTTCTTCTCCTGCAAATACAGAATTTTGTTTTTTAAGGATTTCTTGACTGAATTGAGACACATACAAAGAAAAACAAGCAAAGTTATACGCATGAGTAAGAAGAGTAAAATAGCCGCTGAGAGCAAAAAGCATGATATTTGACGAACTGAAAATAAAGTAAATGGTAATAGATCAAGTCACTGTTGGTTTTAAAAACATTATTTAGAAAACAAATTGTCACACAAGCATAAATTGGGATTCAAGTACCAACCTAAACGTTTTTCTTCTGACTAAACAAATCCCCATTCTTACCATAAGTATCGACCATCGTATTAATGGACAGCCGAAACAAACACGTTTCGCAGTGTTGATAAAAGTCTATATATGCTCGGCGTTTTATTTTTTCAAAGAATGAAAAGGTCAAATAAACTGCATTCGGTACACAAAAAAATACTTACACACATGTTTTTGCAGCTAAAAGCATATTATGAAGAAGCTATTCGTTTCCGTTTGTGAAATATTGCTCATGTTTTAAAAGCTGAACTGCATGTCCTGATGGAAGTTTTATGGTGACAAATATAGCATTTATAAGTCTGGCTGAAAAGTACAACCTTTCATTGGTTTCTGTCATGCTGAACGTGCATTTTGCTGTGTTATCCTAAGGTTTTGTCACGTTAGTCTGTTGATTAGCAAATGTGAGTTAACAAATAAACCATCTTTGATATAAACAAGTTCATACGAAACTCTTACTCACTGGATATGGTTATAAGACCAAACATAAGTCCTGGATTTGACATGATGGTGAGATAACTGTGGCCATCATTGCCTTCGGGTCCTTTGCTACATGCTAGGTAATCATACACCTTGTTCATACTACCTGTAATTGGAAATACATTATTTGACAACGTTTTCCTTCATTGCTTTCTGGTCATTCGATATATGCTCGGTAAATTATAGGAACTACATTGTTAGACATTGCTTTCTGGTTCTTCGCTACATGCTTTAGGTAAGTACACATTTTGTTCATACTACATATAGTAGGAATTACATTGTTAGATACATGTTGCCTTCAATACCTTCTATGGTTTGTGTTACTACCATATCATCCCTTATTTGTAGATAGTTTTATCTTTATATATTTACATCGATTTTTAATTACTACTTCATTTCTTCATCTTTCATCAGTTTTTGCGCACAATATAACCTGGTTGTGTTTCGACGTGCTGTAAAACACCATTCATTTATACATTCAATACCTTCTTGTCCTTCAAAACATAATACCTGTTATTCCAAATATAGTCTTACCTTCTCAACAGACCAAGTCTATATTATACATACAAATTGCAGAGGAGTTACAGATTTATACTGTGTTATAGAAAGTAAAATAAATATCTTATGGGGTCTATATTTCTCAACTTATTTATTTTTCTAGAGCTTAAAGTCGAGTTGAGGACTTTACTTTAATTTACTTTTAAAATATCAAAGTAATTTAAGAACTCTTCTGCGACAAGGACTATCACAAGATGTGATGTACAAAACTTCGTAAGATCCTTGGTTATAATCACTGTTAAAAGTTTATCAACAGATGTTATGACACTATCATTTTTGAAACCTACTGCATGTTTAGAGGTTGACCCATTTACAGTTCGCCACTATGCTTTCCTCTTTGATTTTGCAATGACCGGATAAATTGTGGACGCTCTGATGACGTCTACCTATATCCTCAAAGGACGGTAGCGTCTGATGCTTCTTTTAAATATTGTCTTGTCGTACCCTTAATGGTTTGTTCTCTTGTTGCCCTGGCTTCCGCCAAGTCGTTGGGTACTTGCTTTGTGGTTTTCTAGGCTTTTTATATTCATATATACATGATCATTTATGTATTATACTTATTTTGCCTATTAATGCTGAATTGTATGTTAGATAATATAACCTGGCGGGGATATCTTTATTTACACTGTCCCGTTTTATTGAGGTTATGGACACTCCAGAACCTAGTTTAAACTCTCAGCGACCCTTTTTGCCACTGACCGTTCCAAGCCCCCAGCGACCCTTTTTGCCACTGACCGTTCTAAGGCGGTAGCCTATTGTCAACCCTTTATGTTTGTGATGTCATTCCCTGACTTGTTTTCATCTATGCATGATTTTGGTTGACTGTGGACATTTTTTATCTACTCTTAGGTGGTTTATTTACAACATGTAAGTATTGTCAAAGGCTGTGCATACAAATATTGAAGACTCTTTGGCGGAAACATGTGCTCAGAACGATAGTTTATAACATTACAATGTTCAACAATCGTATATAAAGCAAATTTTACCTAATGGATTAGAGGCATCGTCAGGATCGTCATAAACCTTTATAATAAAGGCAAGCATCATGACACATAACGTGGCGGTGTTGAAGAACGACACGTAGAAGGTCGCACCAAGGCCCCCAATAAAGGTGTATGTGCCGATTATAGCCGCCATTAACATGGTGGCATATTCCACGCCAATACCCTTTGTTAACCCTGATATCACAGCTGCACCACCTTAAATAAAAAGATACTTGCAAAATACGGTACATGATAGTTACTAGTTACTGAGTGTTTGATGTTCTGTGAACTGTTCTTTCTGACTGTTTGCACATTTGGGTAATTGTCTTTTTACAGTACTAGAAACAATCTTCAACTAGCTTTCGGCTCTATGCCTTCTTCATATGGTACAAAACAGATTCTCGTAGAGTGTAGAACAAATAGCACATGAATAAATTTAGCAAACATAATTATAATAAAATAGATGTATCAATATCATAAAGTTATACCATTTAGTGGTAAATTGTATATAAGTAAGACTAATAAATTGCTTATGTACATTAATTGCTAAAAGATATCACTAAACAGTTTATTACTTTATCATCTGTAATTTAAATTATTTAATTCAGTATTTACACATATTTCTTAATTATATAGACGAGTTCCCATCGTGTTGTCCTAAATGTTTATATTGTTTTCCTTTGTGTTTATGTACAATATCGCTTGAGAAACATAAGTAAGTAAATATCGAGTAAATATGTCAACAGTACAAACGTACTGGCAAATACTAAACCTTAAAAGTTATAGTTTACCTACCAAGCATAGAATTCGCAGTAACTATTATGTTACATAGCAGGGCATAGAAGACAAACACTTTATGTGTTATGGTGCCAAACCTAGCCCGTATCACCTGCAGGAAGGTTTTGGCGCCTGGTGCCCGGATCTTGATCTGTACCGAAACCATTGCAAACAGAAGTATCTGTATTGTGGCACCAGCCGCGTACCAAAATGGGCCGCTTATACCGTACTGCGAAAATAGTAATTGTCAGTTAGAAAGGTTTAACTAATGTACACGTATCGTTTTAGTGCCAAAACAACGCAGTAATGTTTTAGTGGCCTTGTCTTATAGACCTTTAATGGTAGCGTATATTTATCTCCAGTCTTTTGTATTTAAGAAGTGTTGGCAGGTGTTAAATAGGTTATCACACGAAACAATCATGTTGCTACAAATTATACAACTATTAATTGAAATAAGGAGCTTTTGTTATTGTCTATATTCATATATAAATGATCATCTCTGTGTTTCACTTATTTCACCTCTTAATATAATGCTGCCTAGTTTGTAAGTAATTAAGGTTGGCGAGAATCATTTCTTTATTTACACTGTCACGTTTAACTGGGACGATAGCAGGGTAAGAGCCATGTTGGTGCACACTAGTATCTGGTTTAAACCACAGAAGCCGTTTTGCCACCGACCGTTCCAAGGCGGTAAACTTTTTGCCAACCCTTTTGTGTTAATGGTGTCCCATACTTGGCTTCTGTTTATCCTTGTAAGTGTTGTTTGTTTGAATGCGTGTTTCTGGTTGACTGTGTTTTGTGAATGCTACATTTTTTGTTCGACTTTTTATACCGGAAAAAATGCAAGCCCTAAATGAAAGGAACATATGTCCACATCTTGGGAGCAGGTATATAGGTCGCAAGTGACACACAGCTAAGATGTCAGATGTGTTGATGTCAAACGGGGCAACTGAGGACATAAGACTAGATTTAGTGTGAACGGCATCGCTCTTACAAAGTATTCAATGGTTTAATGACATTGAAAGTAAATGTATCCAGTCAAAAGAACGCCTTCCACAACCAAGACAACTGCCACAAGCAATTATTACATATTCTCACAACCGACACAAATTCCAGAAGCGAAACATGTAGAGCTTTTCAGAACCATCAACTGGCACCACCAAAGAACATACGTGAATATAAAACATAAAATAGATGTCAAATTATAAAACCGAGTATGTTACTTTTCTCTCGTGTTTGTGTCGTTGCTGCCAAGGAATCCTCTTTCAGTATGTATTTAAATTCACGATAGCTAGTTTAGTGCTGATTGTCGGCTGTAAAATCTGCATCCGACTACGCATCAGTAGTATCATTACTCTCCTTTGAATATTTGAGCCCAAGCATGGTGGCTTTGAAGCAGACTACCGCTTAAGCCGGTACTAAGGGGCGTGAGAGGTGACAGATTCAATAAAACTCTCTGGTTTGTGTTCGTTGCTTCCAAGATATCTCGTTTTCAATATGTATTACAATAGTACCATATCAGTGGTAGTCAATCAAATACTTTGTTACAACTAGGACCAATCTCATTAAAATCCAATCCTAATTTGGCTTTAATACTTTAATACTTTTAATACTTCTGACAACACTGCCTTGGAGGTCACGTCAGATCGACATTTCATCTAATCAATAATCATGAGAAGATCAACTAATTTCAATCAATGAAATCGTGCGTTTCATATGCACTTCAAATGATGTTCGAGTGAACTGAACAAACGAAAATCAACATAAAACACATATATCCGAAAAAAAGATAAAGTCGCCGTGTGTTAATGCTGTGGATTGCATGATAAATGTTACAGCAAAAATACAAAGAAAATCATGTTTTTTGAAAACATTCGGAACATTATATTTGTATTGGATTCCATCAAACAATCTTGCTTTTATTCAGCAAATACTCAATAATGGTTGATCTATTATGTTTGTCAACGCAATTTGATTTATAAGCTAAACGTTACGGACATTGTTTCTTTCAATACCGAGCGTAGACTACTCCACAGCGTTTGACTGAAACGCGACATGACCTTCAGTGCAATGTTGTCAGATCCTTAGAAGTGTGGAGTATCGTAGCATGATAAAGGGTCTGATTTTAATGAGATTGGACTAGGTAGGACACAACCGTGACGGATATCGGACGATCTACCTATCTAGAATTGTTTAGAATAGATGCGTTTGTTGCCAACTCATCAGGGAAGCACTTACATTCAGTTCAGTAAGATTTCTGGGTCATGAACCAATGTCACACCAATTTAATGTGCAAAGTCATCTCCATACTAGTGTTTTACTTATATTGCCTATTAATGCTGCCTTGTTGGTTAGAGAGTAGTTCACGGCGGGAATTTCTTTATTTACACTGTCCCGTTTTATTGTGATGACAGTAGGGTAAGTGTGAGGTATGGTGCACCCTAGAACCTGGTTTAAACCCTCAGCGGCCTTTTTTGTCACTGACCGTTCCAGGGCGGTAGTCCTATTGTAAACCCTTGTCTTATTTTGTCTTTTATCGTTTTTATATATAGTTGTTTTTAGTTTCTGTTTGTGTTTGTGGTTGACTTTCGTCCTTGAATGCTACTTTTCCTGTTCGATTGTTATATCTATATTGTTATACTGCTTTTGGTTTACGTAGAACAAGATTGGATTACACAGATACATCATTGGACTATTCAGTATGGGGAGATCAGTTTCTGAAGCTTAACATTGATTTTCTGCAATAGTTAATGTTTCTAGAATGTAAATACTATAATATCGCCTCACAATGAAATGTCATTCAGTCAAGACAAACTAGTGGAGAATATATGTTACAATATAAAACCTGTCCAAGTAAATATACACTTTATATTTCATAACTATGTGAATTAATCAAAACATACATAATAGAAGCTGAGTATTGATCAGTATATAATTGTATCCAGTTTGTATTTCTTATCCAAGTGAAACATTGTCCAGATAAAAGTGTAAACATATTAAAATGTAAGTTGACTATAAAACTAGTCAGGACTATAAGAGTTCTAAATTATTTCATTTTTATTTTTTAAAATGCAATTTCAATGGGATTACACATCCTGGGACATAACTCTTATGTGTGTCTACCTTGCTGGCGACTGTACATGAGTAGAGCAGAGTAGCAGCCCATGTCCACTGCGATACGATCGATGTGGCCGTCAGTCCAGCACTTACACGCCCACCCGCATCGAAAGCTGTATCCAGCGTGTTCTACAATGTAAAACAACAACATTCAATAATAGCGTGTCAACATAAATAAACTCCTCCTATGAATATAATAAGCATATAATTGAATCAAACTACATATGTCAATTATTATTCCAAAGAGTGCTTGGATGGTAAAGACAGTGAATTTGAAACCTTCGCCTCTCACCGCTGCGGGTTCGAATCCCACTGAGAGCTCGACTTGTAAATGAACTGTCGATTCTTACGGATGCGGAGATATAGAGTACTGGAAAAGTGGATGGTCATATAATGCCTAAAATGTGCTGAAAATGACGGAAAACGTTATTTAACCAATCAGCCTTAAATGTCAACATTTCACCGAGAACAACTTGATAATAACATAATTATATCAACATATTGCTTTGTCAGCATAAAATGAAAATATCATAGTGTCCTGTTTATCCAATGTCGTGAACAACTAATATAGTTCTTGAATATAAACATGTCACCGTGAAGAATCAACTGATCCTGTCCTGTGTATCAATCGTGTCCTGTGTATCACCTTGTTACTATAAACAACTAACCTTGTACTTGCTATTATAAACAACTTACACCGTTATTGTTTTGTCATGATCAGATTAAATGAATGCTAGTCATCTTGTTTTCTCTCTTGCTTATGTTTGTTGCTGCCAAGGTAACCACTTTTCAATATTTATTTAAATTGTCCTTTTATATCAACGTGGCGATGGCACTTACAAGCTTCCCTACCTGACTTTATTGTTGTATATATGTCAACATGAACACAGTTTTAATCATCTTGCTCTAGATTTTCAACATGTTACCTTGACCAACTTACCTTGTCCTTGTATATTTTACTCCGAACGCATGTGAACAGGAAAGCAACCAATGTCGCAAAGATTCCAAATCCTATCACTAACAACAATGTCTCGTGCAACTCTATAGATGGTACTAAGCCCTGCACAGCAGTTTTGTTCAAACTGGATACCAGACTTCGGCAATGGGAGGAGTTTATTATATAGTGTGACATAGCCATGGTTGTTATGAAACCAGTGTACCTATACACTGGTATGTTCCAAAAGATGTGCACTAAATTAAAATATGTCAACGTTTATTTAGCAGATATTATACGCTATTGACTATTTGTTTCAACTGTATTATATCATGTTGACGATTGCTGAACTTCTCCAAACGCCAAATATAAAACCGGAGTTTTTTTTAATGTATAACCTCTCAGCTTTATTTGTTTTGTAACACTAATGAATTGTTTTTATCCAGTAAGTGAGAACATCAATGTTAAATGGTTTTACTAATTCCTAGATTATATAATCATGTACTATGATACTTATGTTGGCGTTTTCCTCGGTGTTTGAATATATTGGAAGTCTGTTTTAATCATTTTTTTCCCGTAAAATTCATAATCTTAAAGAGTGTTTGAATGTTGTTTCTGTAAGGAGTGCTTAACGAGATTGTTGAGTGCCAGTACTAGATGCCTCTGAATACCTGTCAACTTCGTCAACTGCTCTGTGTATACCTGTGTTAATCTCTGTCAAGACCTAAAACAGACAAAACAAATATAGTGGATTACATTTAAGCGTTTTGGATGAGCGCGGTTAACTCAGTATAATTAAATAAAGTATTTTGAAAAGTCGTTCAGAATTGGTTAGTTGGTTCATTGGTGTTTTACGTCACGTTCAGCACATTTAATTCTATATATGACTGTTGATATGTTATTGATGGAGGCAGACCACCCACATGTTCCTGGTTAGAACCAGTACTGTATACCTCCCGCCATTCCTGAGTAGAACCATTACTGTATATCTCCCGCCATTCCTGGGTAGAACCAGTACTGTATACCTCCCGCCATTCCAGGGTAGAACCAGTAATGTTTACCACACGCCATTCCTGTGTAGAACCAGTACTGTATACCTCCCGCCATCCAAGTCGTCCAGGAATGGTAGCATTCACACAAAGTAGATATACAAGTTGAACAGGAAATACAGCATTCAAGGACTCACAGCCAATCAAAAACATGCATAAAAACAAACAACAATTTTAAATATGTCTAAAAGGCAAGACACTTCATCACAAACATAAAAGGGTTGACAAAGTCATCTAAATCAGATATTTAAAACAAATAAGATCAAACAATTGTAAAACCGTTGACAATAGAGTGTCGCCTTGGAAGTTTAGTTGTAAGTGTCGGTAGGGTTCAAACCGGTTTGGGACAACCCCGCCAGGCAATTTCCTGTAATAAACTTGGCACCATTAATATGCAATATAAATAAAATAAAACACAAAGATGATTTAGTTTAATAGTTTAATAATATTTTATTGCAGATATGTTACAATACATCAATTCAACATCACAATATTCATAGAAACATATGCAAATGGATTGAACTACAAGTTATTACAACATTAGTTACAGTTCTCTCCATTGTGGCTGAAAAAGTGTATATGATTATCGGTTTGAAATTGTAACAATATATTTAAATATAAATTTAATAAGCAAAAACGAAGAAAAAAAAAATAATAAAAAAAAAAAAAATCCAAAAATGTAAACTCTGCCGTGCCATTCTACCACCACGCAATCTCCACCGAAATAACACCACAACATCCCCGTTCAGGCTGATAGACACAAAACGACAGTTGATATAGACAAAATACAACGTTATATTGATACAAAGTTAAGGATTTTGGAATCGTTTAGTGTTTTTAATATAGTTTTGAACTTGAGTAAATATAATATGATTTTCCTCGTCTCTTAGTTGGTCGATGCCGTATAAAAGTTTGTGAGTACTTAAAGGATGAAATATACGAGTGTCTAAAAATAATTGCCGTCTTTCATTTCTGAAAATTACACATCTAAACAAATAATGCTCAACATCTTCAAAACCATCACGACATATACAATTGGGATTATCCCTCAAATGATTAAGAAAGAGATCAGCGTTTAAATTGCTGCAGTTGTTTCGCAAACGCGCATGTAGAAATGAAAGGTATCTATCACCCAGTATGTAGTATTGGGGTACTATCGGTGGTTTGAAGTAATTGTTAAGTCTAGTTTTAAAATTCGAAAGGGGTGGTGCTTCGCGAATATTTATATCAAGTTCATTCCAAAGTTTTAGAGACGACGGTAAGACTGATCTCGAAAACAGTTCTGTTCTTCTAGGTAAAGTAACGAAGTTGGAACTGTTTCTCAAGTTGTAAGGATTCGATTCCAAAACAGTTGCAGGGAATATTTCATTCAAGTAACTCGGTAAATCTCCATTTGTAAACTTAAAGGTCAATATCAACTTTTGGATGTGTCTTCGGTCGGCCAGAGAGACCCAACCAATTTCAGTTAACAATGTTTGTATAGAGACAGAACGAGTCAGGCCAGTAACTATTCGTGCGGCTTCATATTGCATTTTTTCTAAGTTATCTTTTTCATAATTTGTACAACTATCCCATACTATAGCCGCGTATTCTAAAATAGGGCGAAGGTAAGATTTATATATTTGATTAAGCGTTTGACGTTTTAATTTAAATTTCATTAATTTCATTGAATCTAATACCTTAGACGCAGATATTACAATATTTGAAATATGTTGATGCCAGGACCCATCATGACTAAGGGTTACTCCTAGATGTTTATGATGGTCAACAAAGTTAAATTGTGTATTTTCAAATATCAAAGACGGACGGTTTCTGTTTGCAAGAGAAAAAAGAAGATAACTTCAGTTTTAGATGGATTACATTTTACTATCCATTGCTTTGACCAATTCGATATTTTACACAAGTCCTCATTAATTGTAGTTTCCATATAATCTAAGTCGGATGTAGATACCGCAATAGAACTGTCATCAGCAAATAGCTTTGTCGTACTAAGCAATGCATCAGCTATGTCGTTTATATAAATTAAAAACAATAATGGTCTCTAGAACAGAGCCTTGGGGTACGCCGGCATTTGGAGTTTTTATTTCAGAAAAGGTCGAACCAACGAAAACTCTTTGTTTAGGATCAGTTATATAATTATTTATCCAATTAATAAGGTTGCCTGAAATGCCATGTTGTCTGAGTTTAAAAATTAAAGCTGCGTGCCAGATGCGATCTAAAGCTTTGGATATATCAAAAAATACCATACATGTAAATTTGTTTTCATCAATCGCTTTGCATATTTGATTATAAATATCAATTAGTTGATAAACTGTTGAGTGACCAGGTAAGAAACCAGACTGGTTTTTAAATATTAAATTATTGGTAAGCAAAAAATTAAAAATATGTGAATATCACGCGTTCCATAACTTTTCCAACGAAACTAATTAACGATATTGGTCTATAGTTTGAAGATGAATCTTTATCACCTGATTTAAAAAGTGGCATACCATTAGCTAATTTCGAGCATTGTTGAAAGATATTTTTTTAATTGAACGATTAAACAGAATACACAGGGGGCGACATATTGTTTTTGAAGTTTCTTTCAGGACACTATGACTTATTTCATCTGGCCCACTAGCTTTATTTATCACTAAAGTTGATAGGATATCAGAAATTTCATTTTCAGTTATATTAATATCATTGATAGTATTGATCGTCTTAGGTATAAATTGTGGTAGAGTGGCATTCGTGTCGTCAACAGTTGATATTGATGTAAAAAAGTCATTCAATAAATTTGCCTTTTCTTCGTCAAATACAGATTATAAACCATCGTTGTTCTTTAAAGGTGGTATGACGTTACAACTGTTAGCGTTTTCTTAAAATTTTGATTATTTTCCAGTACTGTCGAGGATTGGCAGAATTCATATCACTTAGAGAAAATTCGAGTTGATTAAAAAATATTTCTTTAGCATGCTTTTTAATATTATTAACTTTATTACAAAGGATATTACAAAGTTTGTATATCGTGTCACCACAAAAGTCATGTAATATGTTTCGCAGAATAATTTTTTAATTACCTTTATATGTTGAAAGCATGCCATGATTGCAATAATAATAATAAGGGTTTTAAAGTTAATGGTAACGCTGATGGATTACCATTTTAGATAAACAAAGGTTGTTTTAAATTCCTCGACTCGACTGCTCCCGACTACAAGTAGATATAAAAGTCGAACAGGAAATGCAGCATTCAAGGACCACAGTCAACAAAAAGGTCGCATGGAAACAAACAACAATTTTAAAGATGACTAAAAGGCAAGACACTATAAATAACAAGCTCTGGAAAAAATAATAATTCCAGAAGTTATTTATCGGATATCATAATATTTGATCGGAGAACATCCCCGTATAACTGGGAGATATTAACGATATCAAAATTAAAAGCTTCTCTCTTGTCATGCCAATAAAAAATCATTTTAACGTCTCAATTTTTTTAATTGAGATATGCAAATCGAGGAATTGAGAGATGCAAATTTTAGGGGAAAAGCGACAGTTTCAGAAATATAAACTGTGTTTGAGTATCTACCATAGTAGATAAGAAAGTGTGGTCAATGTTCAATATATAATCTAGATACATTGTCATTAAAAATGTCAATGGATCTGCCTGAGCAAAAAACATGAAAACACTTTCATAGAAAACCAAAATCTGCGTCAACAGGTGGACCATCAGTACAGTCGTTCCCGATTGAGCATGGCAATACATCGCTTGTGTCAATGGATATTTGACGTCCAATAAAATGGAAGTACTCAGTGAAGTGAAACCACTCGTCCCGCATACAAGTCTCACGTGACCAAAATCAATATCATAACAAAACACTGAGTACATGTACAGATGGTCCAACGCGGAACTGCGCGGACGTAAATATTTGATCATCGCGGATTTCCCCCCAGAATTACCTGAGTTCCATCGTGGTCATTCGCAATCCGCGGCAATCGCAAATGTCCGAGAAAGCTGACGAAAAGTTGCCTTCGCGGTAATTATGACCCCAAGGCTAATCCATCATGGGATCGTGATGATTTTCTAAATGGCTGAAAACTCGGTAGATCGGCAGTTTGCACACATAATAAATTTAGTTCATTTAATAAAGAACAACAACATGTTCAGTATGTGCATGCACCTGTTTAGAAACCATTTAATAATCCAATAAAAATAATACAAACACACGCAATCAAGCGAGGTAAATTTCCACTCTGTTGCTAGGTGCGTTGCTATCCGCGCGTATACTGTGTATTGAATAGTGAGTATGTTATACGCCGTTTGCAAAGAATCGACCAATTACGAATTCCGAAATTGACTCTGATTCGTGACAGGTAATTTTAACTTAGAAATTGTTATCCAATGTGTGCTCTACTCTAACAAAATAGATTTTATTTCATCGAGAAGTGAGAAAACTATATATATTCTTGTAGTTTTGAAAAAATGACCACCTGACATTTTTCACTAAATGACAACAATTCGGAAATACTTGACCAGTTTTAAAATCTGTAGCTCATTTTCTTTAGGTACAGTCAAATGATATATATTAAACAGTTATTTTCTAAACAAATAAAAAATAAATGTTTTTGATCATGATTGATAAAAAAAAGGACTTCTGGCAGTGAAAAAATACAACTATATTTCACAAGTATAAAATCTCCAAAATCCACTATTTCACTTCTAAGCATAAAATACATACTGTGTTTTATCAGTGAAATAAAAGTGTTATTCCACACTGTGGAATATAGAGTTTTATTTCCACAGTAGCTGCCGGGACTACTTTTTTAATGTGCAACCAACACAAATGCATGCACAGTAACACGGCTCACAATATATATTCCTACTGTTATACTGTTAAATCCACTGTTTATTTAATTACTTTCTTTCTTATGGTTTTAAAATAAGATGACGTCGTATAACGTTTCGTTACGTCATCGTGACTAGGAAATAAACAGGGCGCGTAGCCAGGTGTATAAAACGGTTTAATTACTTAACTAATTGTTTGTAAAATCATAAAATAAAAAGAAAATGTGTTGTTTTGTCGTGAACAACATATTTTATTTCATCTCGAAGTGAGAAAACTTTTATATTTACATTCATGCGAATTCGCATTCGTGAAAATATAAAGTTTTCTCACTTCTCTACGAAATAAAATATGTTATTCACTCCAAAACCACAAATATCCTCTATTTATTTTATGATATGCAATGAAATACCTTATTTTATCAGTGAAATAAAAGTGTTATATAGAGGGTTTTTTCACAGTAGCTGCCGGGACTACTTTTGTTGTTCTACCATAGTTTCCCTAAAAAAAATTGTAAAATCATAAAATAAAAAGAGAATTTGTTGTTTTGGAGTGAATATTTTATTTCATCTCAAGGTGAGAAAACTTTTATATTTTCACTCATGCTTCGCATTCGTGAAAATATAAAGTTGTCTCACTTCTCGATGAAATAGAATATGTTATTCACTCCAAAACAACATATATCCTTTATTTACGTAATTTGTAGCACATTTTAGGCCATATAATTTATGACGGTCGATTTTTTTTGTGGTAGTTGGATATTTTCTTTTTAATACGTAGAAATTCTACACTATAACAGGGTTTTTAATACTATAATGTACTATAATATAAAAACCCAGACTATGCTATATTCAAATAAGCACTACAATTGTTTTTAATTAGTTCACGTCTTTCTAAAAAAATTGTATATATTATAAGTGCTTATTTGCAGTAAGCATTTAACAAATCTTACTCCCAGATAGTACTAAATTATATTCATGATACATTTTTAGTTTAAACTTATTTATTTTACATGGATTTAACGGAAGCTCTGTGAACTTATTTGAATCACTGTCTTCCTGGGTAGAACCAGTACTAAGCAAATGCAGTTAAAGTGTCTTGCTCAAAGAAGAAACGCATATGACGCAATGGCGGGGATCGAACCCATGACTTCTCGATCATGGGTCCAACTCTATACCATTAGACCACAGCGCTCCACTTTTACACTTTTAACCCATTGATCATGAATACTTGAGATTAGCTAATTAATACAGACATCCAACACTCGTACTAATGAATTTATGATATCCATATGCTAATATCTTATTCTGAACACATCTGATGATTGTAAATTAAGACTTTATAGGCTGGCTGTGTTACAGTTAGTCATGTGACTGTCATGTAACTGATGCTTCTATATTCAAACACAAACACAGTGTACATTAACTTATAAAACAAGGATATACATGTACATTATTCATGCAGGATACTATTAAAGTAAGTATTATTATACCACCGCTTCGAAAAGTGGGTCGAAGCGGGGGCTATATAGGAATCACTTTGTCACGTCTTATTATTTAACAGATAATAGTGACATGGTTGCATATTTGCTTCTAATTTTGGTATGATGTGAAAATACGTTATGAAACCCACATAAGGTTACATTCCACTAATTTTACAGGCTTCATAAGGTTCATACACCTGGGGTCTTCCTCCACCAATGGAAGCTGGAAAGTCGCCATATGACCTTAGCTGTGGCGACTATAAAATTCAATTCAATCAATCATCAATCATAAGGTTACACTCCACTATTTTTTACACAATATTTCACAAAGTTTTTAATTATTTGTCCTGTTATTTAACAGATAGTGGTTGCATATGTTCTTTTTCATCTTTTATGACGTGAAAATTAAGAAATAGAACATCGATTACTGTGAATTATCGTTTAATAGATCTTGGTTTGGAGTTCAATTGTAAACAATAATTTCACGAGCCCGAAGGGCGAGTGAAATCATTGTTTACAATTGAACGACAAACCGTGATATATTACAGATAATTCACCGTAAACGATGTTCTATTTCTATTCTAATACCCCTAAAATGTGAAAATAACGCACACGTCTGAAATCGTTCGCATTGCTTTGCTTGCTCTCCTAACGTTGCATACGTTACAATGCGGAATGCGCAATGCTTATTCTCCTGACGTTGCAAACGTTACAGTGATATATCGATCAATATAACGAGATATTTTAAATTAGGCTATATAGTGCGGGTGTATTAGAATATGTAATAATAACCTCATAAAGTTATGCACTACTAAGACCTCATAAGTTTAAACTCCACTAATTTACGTGTCACGTCTCATCCCGTTGCATTATTTAACAAATATTGGCTGCATTGTCGCATATTTGCTTTTCCTTTTTGGTATTTTGTGAAAATACATTATGAGAACCACATAAGGTTACATTCCACTAATTATACAGATTTCATAAGGTTACACTCAACTGATTTTTTTACAATTGATTCCACTGTTTTGAATTATTTCTCCTGTTATTTAACGGATAATGATTTCATATTTTCTTTTTCTTTTTTTATGATTTGAAATACATAATGAAATCTTCATAAAGTCACACACTAGGAATTTTAAGACTTCATAAGGTTACACTCCATTAATTTATGTCGCGTTGTGCCACCTTTTATTATTTAACAGATGGTTGTTTTCATTTTTGTTATGATGTGAAAATACATTTTGAAAACCACATAAGGTGACATTCCACTAATTACAAGACTTCATAAGGTTACACTCCACTATTTTTTACATAAGATTCCACTTAGTTTTTAATTACTTGTCCTGTTATTTGACAGATAATTGTTGCATATGTTCTTTTTCTTTTTTTATGATGTGAAAATACATAATAATAACCTGATAAAGTTATACACTACTAATTTTAAGACCTCATAAGGTTACACTCCACGAATTTACATAAAGGTCGCATCGCTTCTCGTTGCATTATTTAATAAAATAATGGTTGCATGGTTGCATATTTGCTTTTCCTTTTTTGTATTTTGTGAAAATACATTATGAAAGCCACATAAGGTTAAATTCCACTAATTATACACACTTCATACGGTTACACTCCTCTAATTTTTACAAACGATTTCACTATTAAGTCATTTGTTCATATTTTTTATGATTTGAACATACATAATGAACACTTCATAAAGTTACACACTATGAATTTTAATACGTTATAAGGTTACACTCCACTAATTTATGTCGCGTCCCGTCCTTTCGCGTCCCGTTGTATTATTTAGCAGATAAAGTTTGCATGGTTGCATATTTGCTTTTCTATTTTGGTATGATGTGAACATACTTAATGAAAACCGTACACGGTTACACTCTACAAATTACATAATTATAAGACTTCATAAGCTTACATTCCACTAACTTTTACTTCAGACTCACATATTTTAATTATTCGTTGCATATGATCAGATAATTGTTGCATATTTTCTTTTCCTTTTTCTTATTTAATATGTGAGAGTCCACATATGTTTTAATTACTTGTAATTGAGACTCTGCTCAGAACAACCTTCAGAGTATTCCCATGCATCCATATCAAGGAAATTATACCTATTCTGACTGGACACCAATGCGGTAGTATTAATAACCTCATAATATATATAATATTATAAACCCAAACAGGTAATCTAATATACATAAAACAGTGTAAATTGCATTGATTCAGTACTGTACTGTACTTACAGTTCACTGCATGTACACATTCAACAAAAAAAAGTTATTTCGATAACTATTTGAATGTAAATTGTACAACAAAATTTGAGTTCATTTTGTGTAAATGGCGATAATGCATATAAGTGATGTAACTATAGGCAGACCATTTCAGACACAAACAGGTTCGCCTATTGGAGAAAACGTTACTTCAAAACTGGCAGTTACAAGGCTTATTTTTACTATATCAGTACAAATGGATAAAATACATTATATACATTTGCAGCAGGCCATATGAACCTCCTGTAAATACACATATGTATGATTAATATAAGTAATACATATTCTTCTGCAGAAATTTGAAAGGGAACTATTTACCGAAGAAAATCAGATTATCTGAAATTTCAAATTATTCTGGAAATCGAGCATCAATTGGAATAATTTCCGCAACAGAATTGCAATATTTTCCGAAGAAATGCCGATGTCCATATATTTTCAAAAACAATACCGATGTCCGAATGTTTGCCGAAGGATATGCCGATGTCCGAATATTTTCCAAAGGAAATGTTTTCCAGAGAAAATGTTTTTGTCCGAGTTTTAGCCGAACTATTGCCGATGTCCAAATGTTTTCCGAAGAATCACATTTTTGGACAATTTGGACGGCTTATTTACTAGTAAAACCTATGGCCATAACTCCAAAGATTGAAATTCTGAATTTATTCCTCAGATTTAATTCGGAATTAAGTGGAAATTATAGAGACGAGTATCCTAGGTTTTCAAGCAAAAGTAGTTTTTATAAGTTTCGATAAACCATGCGAAAATAGTTGTCAAACATAGCAGTCGAGCAACTAGGATAATGATCAATTAACCTATGTTTATGGCCGTTATCCTATGTTTTCGAGCAAAAGTATAGTTTGGTTTCAATAAACATAATCTATCTGTTCATGCCCAGGCAAACACATGCAGTAGTCTTGAATATTTATAAGTTAAAAGGTTAAAACTATATAGTTACACGGTATATGACTGTCTAAGGTGTTCCTACGATCACTGGTTGGCCATGATAATTGCCAAGGCTAAGTTCTGGCCTCCGGTGACGGTGATGTGGAATAAGTGCAATTTGATATCAATTTGACTTTTAGATACGGTGTGTGGTATTACTTCTCTGATTAAGATTTGAACAAACATAATCCATTCATTCTTTTTCATAACAGTAGGTACTTATTTATTCTGTTCATGAGGTTGACGATCTTGATGCGACACCTTGTCCCTGTTTAGAAAAGATCACGGAGAACGCAAATTTGAGATGTCCCTGTTGATATTTTAATCGGCATATAGATAAACCTTTTAGCAAGTTTAACAAAGATAGTATGAAAGTGATCATGACCAAGAATCTTACGAAGTTTGTAAATCACATCACCATGAAAGTCAGGTTGTGATAGTCCTTGTCGCAGAAGAGTTCCTAAATTACTTTTATATTTGGAAAGAAGATCAGGGTTACAATAATAAAATGTTGCAAAGGTTTTACGAAGTTTATGGTAACGGTAGCCCTGATGGAGTAGCTTTTTCGATAAACAAAGATTACGAATATTAAAGTCCTCAACTCGAGTACAAGCTCTAAAAAATCGAATAAGTTTAGACACATAGATCCCATAAGAAGTTGCTCGGGGAACATCCCCATTTAAATGGGGATTATTAACAATATAAAAATTAAAATCAACTCTCTTGTCATAGATTTTACTAATTATTTCATCATTTTCGTTAGAGAGATGTAAATCGAGAAAAGAAGCGTTAATACCAGAAATATTAGCTTTGTTAAGCTGTAGTTCTTTAGGATATATATTATTAACAATAGTAGAAAAGAAAGGGTTGTCAATGTTCAATATGTCATCCAGATACCGAGAGGTGTCATTAAAGGCTTCAATAACATCTGCCTTAGTATCGGAAAGACTCAACATGAAATCTCTTTCATAGCGATATAAAAACAAATCTGCGACAAAGGGTGCACAGTTCGTACCCTTTGGGATATCACCAACAATTTGTCTATAAACGGTAGTGCCATACCTGACGAAAATATTATTCAATAGGAACGTCGCCTGATTTTTTAATAGACCAAAATAAATTAATCCCAGAGTTTTCATAAGCTTTTAGCATAATATTGTTTAACGTGATCTTTAACGCCAATAAGACAAGATGTTAAAAGTTTGGAGATATTTGTAGTGGTGCAAGAACTAGAATTGGAAATAAAAAACGGCTTTATATGGTTGTTTGTCTAATTTGGGAATCCAGGAAAACATTCATCCAAATCGCCTCCAGCCCCTTTAAATGACTGAAATACGTGTTTACAAAACATTACACCCATTACGTTGTCTTTCTTGATATGTTTCATTGCGTAATTTCCAATAAGCTTAGATAAGATAAGATAAGATAAGATCAAGTTTGATTCGGCACAACATAAAGTAATACAACATAAGCTCTTATGAGCTTTTGAACTGATTATCTAAACAACACAGGTATGGAACTAACATAACTATATGAACATCCTTTGAACAAAAATGGCATTACAAAGCACATACATCGATACAAAAGCGTAATTCAAACTAAGAGATATCGTTTAAAGATAAACTTCAGGTTTTGTTTTGGCAAGGCAGCTGCTCCACTGAAAACATTATTACAAAATGCAACAATAGTCTTATTACATATACGTCAGAATGAAGGACATCCGCAGTCTCCATATACACAAAGAAGAGAGACAGCTGTATGTTATTCTCTGTTCCATTAATTCCCCGCGTACATTTCATCCGTTGGAAGCGCATGTTACATGACGTCACTTGGTAAATATACGTCACGAAGACAAACTCAACAGTAATTTTAATGAAATGTTATTTACAACAAACTTGTCATGCTCCCAAACCGTGCACACACCCGATATAAACCCATCATATGCATCAGTACATTAATAAGCATCTTAAACAAGCTGAGAACACTTGACGTCATACAGCGCAAGCTTTATGACGTAAGCAATGACTTAATTGTTTGTCACGTGACTACTAGTATTGAAACGCAGAACTTTGCATACGGGGGCGCCCAATGGAACAGCCTGTAAACATAGCAGCCTGATTACCTTGACCTCCGAGATAATATATAGTGCCCCAACAATAGTGTAAACAATGGGGTTATTGTTGTGTTAGAATCGAAATAATAAATACGTACCTGCATTTTATCGGTGAATAAAATACAGTTAGTCGTTCGGATAAAATACAGTTAGGAGTTCGGATGCGTAGTAATTAAATCACGAGTGCGTTAGAACGAGTGATTTAATTACTACGCATCCGAACTCCTAACTGTATTTTATTCACCGATAAAACACAGGTACTTATTTATTATTTATTAAGTAAAAGATCGTCGTGGCATACTAATTTAAAACACAAAATAAATGTTATATAATTAAAGCAATTTGCAACAGCATAACTGGAGACCCAAATAATAAGAAGTAGGAAGGTATCTGGTATTACCGCGGTACTAAGACTTCCAACCATTTGTTATTTAAATCACTTACCTCTCATTTTTTAGTAATATGGCATAATCTCACACCTTTTCTACATTATGACACGTTGAAATTATAGTGTATTTCTTTTCACCAAAATACGCTATAATCCTTGGAACTTTATCGGCAGCTAATGTTGCAGAGTTAATTCAGGGGACATAACTGTCTTACCGCGTTATAAAAACGAGGCACTGGGGGGAGTTCAGTATGCAAGAAATAATGATAAAATGTCACTAAATATTTTCTGATAGTTTATTTTTATCACGACGTAGATTTGTTTTCAAATTGTTTAAAACATTATTATAGGTAACTCATTTTAAACATATTTTGATTATATTTAAGACATTTAAAATGTGTTTTCCTTCATCAAATACCGACTAATACATGTTTATGTTTATGTTTAAACATATTTATTTTACATCGATTGCGAAACAAGTTCTTGCAACTTAGATTAATCACTCTCGATGGCTTCCTGGGTACTAAGCAATGTGGATTATTTATCTTGCTCAAGGATAAATAACGACCGAATAATACAGTGCCGCCTATCGTCCGTTCCAGTCGAGTAATTTTACTACGAGTCATTACTTTATCACTGAGCAAAAATATCATTAAAATGTCGAGACTCTTGGTAAGTAAAAGCTATCATTATAAAATGCACGTGAAATCCATGCACAATATACGTATTCTGTTAACTGCTTTTTTACCAACAGTCATGGCCTAAACTTTATCTGAGTTAGCCTGCGGACAGCAAAAAATAAACAAATATATATAAAGTGTTGACATTCCTTTTGAAAAACATTTACAATTTCATTGAAAATTGGCGAAAGAAAAGACCTGACCTGCTGAAATAAAAATCTAAGTCCTGTCTATACCAACTGATATTTATATCAATTTACGTCATAGATTTTACTATATTAAGTAACAACTACATTCCATTGACGTCATCAGTTGTTTATGGCGATATTACGTTATGTCGCACGAAATCGATACGGCAACTTGTATAACTGGATGCATAGAACTATGATGTTCACTGCTACTTGAAGATGTATTAAATGTTTTTTGTTAAGCCTACAATAGCTTCACACTCAATTTTTCAATTTTAGTTTGTTTGTTTGTTTGTCGTTTTACGTCATTTTCAACACATGTAAGGTTATATTTTAATTTAACTAAGTTACTGTGCAATGTACTGCATTTTTGCTGTAGTATATCGTTACATGCTGGGTTATTACAGTTAGTGTTAACGCTAATAAGTATACGCATTTGAAAACTTGCGATTTATATGTAAAGTTCAAAGGTGTATTTACAGTCCTGCGCCCGTCAGGCCACAATTGTGTGTGTGTGTGTGTGTGTGTGTGTGTGATTGTCCTGTTGTGAACATCAGTCCGTGCACCAACCCTCACTCTTATTTGTCATCCCAATTAAACCGGACAGAGTAAATAGAGAATAGAGCCTCGCCATTCTTCGTTTTCGTGCCGAGCCTTATAAACTTGATAGTAAAAGGCACTGACATAATATTCTATTTATCATGTAGTTTATCCACATTTTTTGTATGAATTACTATTATTACATAATTCTTAGAATGTTACGCCTATCGAGGACGTCGCCGTGTTGTTGTTTTTTGTTTTTTGTTTGTTTTATAACGTCAGCCAACGTTACGTACAATAAACGCCGATGGATTCCGTATTGATTTTCTCTATTGGTCAGTGCCTAATAAAGCAAACATTAATAGGTCACCCCTCTAACACCCAAGACAGCATTACTCAAAATAAGTATAACACATAAATGATCATGTATTTATAATATAAGAAAAAAATGCCTAAAAGGAAGTACTTATTGACTTGACAGAATCAGAGATCATAATCTCTTTTGATAAACTTCAAATATGACTCTTGATTACAATGTTACCCAATTATACAACTAATGTTACTAATATATCAATAGTGTTAAAATAAATATTACTTTAAAATAAGTATAAAAGTCGAACAGGAAACGCGTTTCACAGAACACAGTCGACCAAAAACACGCATTAAAACAAACAACAATTATAATGTTAATAAGAAGAAATATAAAAAGATCGGACAGGGAAAGTAGCATTCAAGGAGGACAGTCAACAACAAAACACACAAACAAACACACAAACAGACAAACAAATGGCAAAATTAATAATAAATGCAAACGACATCACAAACACAAAAGGGTTGACAACAGGGCTACCGCCTTGGAACGGTCAGTGACAAAGTAGGCCACTGGGGGTTTAAACCGGATCTAGGGTGCACCAAACCTCACACTTACCCTACTGTCATCCCATTAAAACATAGCATGCGGCACAATTTAATGCCTGTGGACGTTTTCTTTATGAAACTCTGATTTTTATTTGTATTTGGATTAAACGTAAGTATAAAAGTCGAACAGGAAATGCAGCTTTCACAGAACACAGTAAACCCAAAAACGCGCAAAAAGACAAACAAGAATGGCAATAGTAATAATAAAGGCATATGACATCACAAACACAAAAAGGGTTGACAGTACCGCCTTGGAACGGTCAGTGGCAAAAAGGCCGCTGGGGGTTTAAACCAGGTTCTAGGGTGCACCAAACCTCATAATTACCCTACTGTCATCCCAATTAAACTGGACAGTGTAAATAAAGAAATCCCCGCCATGATCTAATCTCTAACCAACTTGGCAGCATCAATAGGCAATATAAGTGAAACACAAATATGCTCGTGTAAATATAATACATTAAAACAATGACGTGGCAGAGGCCAGAGCAACAAGAGAATAAACCATTATTGTTTTCTTGTTTAGGGCAAAGCATTTTGTTAGAAACTGGAGCCATACGCCACTGGCTATGGAATGGTGTGAAAATACCTCATTGAAGGTTCCATTTTCACCGTCATGTGCATATCATCTTCCGGATGGCTCAAATTGCAGTACTATTGACGTTTTAAACATAAGTTCTGCTCAAACGGGGCTAGAGGGCATGAACGGTAGCAAGCACTTTTCACTACCGTTCATGAACAGTATCAATCAAACCAAGACTACAATAGCTTTTGTATTTATCGTTTAAACACCCAGTGGCCTTATTTTTGCCACTAGCCATTCCAAGGCGGTAACCCTATTATCAACCCTTGTGTGTTTGTGATGTCTTATCTTGCCGTTTATTCATCTTTATACATAGTTGTTCTTTGTTGCTGTGTGTGTTTGTGGTTGACTGTCGTCCTTGAATACTACTTTTCCTGTTCGATTTTTATATCTACTTTAAATTTTCTCTCTATGTATGACACAGATGATAAATTAGAAGTCTAAATTGCAAGCAACGTGTTAAAAACACAACGAACATATTTGTGATTGCGAGTTCTTACAGGTGTTGTTTTGTTACTTTCTTCATATCCTTTGAAGGTATACATGGCTATATTATGAGATCGCGATAATGTCTACAAACTCATCAGTGAGGATTGTATTTCTTGCAGAACTGACTGGATTAAACGTTGAATTAAATAGAATACGACCGATTTATTCATAGTCAACACGTGTCATCGTCGAGACATTATATGACAAAATGCATCTCAAATGACGATAAATGTCACGTATTTCAAAGGAACAATTTACTTTAATGGATGTACAAAAGGGTTTATCACAAAGTCGTGAACAATGCATTGCTTTTGGGATTTGTAAATTTAATGTGTTTAAACGATCTCTCGAAGGCAGATCGTGTATCAACCGAAAATAAAAGTTAATAGAAACTAATGATTTTAATTGTTGTCAATCATTTCGGAAAATCAGTGCATCCAGGGTAAACGCAAAACAAAATAAAAACGGTGAGTGCATTCACAGCGAACACCACCATGATGTATTCTAAGATTAATGCAATTTTAATTTTTTATTTATTTTTTAATAGCATTAGCATATTCGGATATGCTCTATTGTAATTTATTTTATTTCAGCGTTTTATCTTCAATGCATAGTTAATCGGATTGGAATGAAAACAAAAATCTGAAGATTTATATCCTTATATCTATATTGTAATTGAATGGGAAAGTAAAAACTCGAACGATACAAGCTGAATAAAATGCATTCTGTAGATATTAATGCAAATAAAATCCGTTTAAAATACAGGTATCTAACAAAATGTATACCAACTTAAATATATTGATCTCAGATTCATCCATGTGCAGTTTTTGGTCAAAGTTGGCATATAGGTTTTTAAAAAGGTGTTGGGTGTATGGGGCAGGGCTAAATAAAGACCAGTTCAGGGAGTGAGCTATATTTAGGGTGGTATTTATGGGTTTTTTGGGGTGTGGGATTGGAGTACTATGAAAGGAACGGACAACGGGATGACGATGAGCGGGCACAATAACGTTGTTGTTTGTTGTTTTGTCTGTTTGTTTTTGTTGTTGTTTTTCTTTATTGTTGTTGTTGTTGTTGTTTGGGGTGGAGGGTGAAGGTTTCTGTGATTCAGGTGAACTAAGTTACTTTTGATATTTGACCCACTTAGTGATAGGCGTGTTATAGTTATTTGCAAAACATTGTCATGTTGACACATATCTGTCTATAATTATCATTATCATTCTTCCACTAGTACAGCGGACACGACATGCGGTGAATCCACTAATACAGCGGACACGACATGCGGTGAATCCACTAGTACAGCGGACACGACATGCGGTGTCCTGCTCTTCACAGCGTGCACGTCGCGGAGAGGGCACTGGTGACACTCATGGTGTTTGTATGGGGGTACGCATTGCCAGCCCTGTACAACATTGCTGGTGTGGTAAATCACTATATTCGCGTATAGTGACTAACACACTAGTACTTCTGAACTGGTTTGTCTCGGTTCAGGAGCCTGAGTGTCACTTGACTGATAG
The DNA here is from genome assembly GCA_037043455.1 of Cyrtodaria siliqua. NCBI lineage: Eukaryota > Metazoa > Mollusca > Bivalvia > Adapedonta > Hiatellidae > Cyrtodaria > Cyrtodaria siliqua. Next base: position 56,246 of record JAWPHD010005626.1, on the reverse strand, counting down.
TGAAGAAGTCCCCTGCGCCCCCATCAAGGCACTCATCATCAGACGGAAGTAGAGAGAACTTGGAAGCTGTCAGACAGAAATCCGCGGGCCAGAGCTGAGATCAACCAACACACAGTAGAAGTAGCAGCAGCAGTAACTAGTTAGTAATAGTTAGGGATCGACGCCGAGGCCTACATTCGACCGTAGTTTGACAGCAGAAGAGGGATACATGACAAATACAGCCGTCTGATAATGCTTGCAGCGCAGGGGCCATATGTGATGGGTGTGGCCCCAAATACAAGGACCCCCGACCACTAGCGGCTGTAGGGCAATACACTAGCGGATGTAGCTTCACCACCGTAGCTGATGCAGGCCACCTCGACCACCAGACCACCACTTCACCGCCACAGCGACAACTACACAGAGCAGAAGCGACACAACACTCCACATCTACAAGAGAAACGACGACACAGCAACACCGCAGCACCATATCAACCAACACACTCATCTAGAACAGACCAGACTCTATTGTGCCCATAACGCCAGGGTTCTCCTGGCGTTTTTGTTGGCGGACGGTCTTTAAACCTTAGAAATAACAACAACAACAACGACATGCGGTGAATCCACTAGTACAGCGGACACGACATGCGGTAAATCCACTAGTACAGCGGACATGACATGCTGTGAAAAGGACGAAAGAAAGTACAAAGGGACTGAATAACGCAATGGACGGACAAAGCGCCATATAAAGGTTGATGCTTTCCCTGATATTTCGGAGTGCATAATAATGAAATGTTCCCTAAGGAATGTTATGAATTCTCGACAATTAGTATAACTGAAAAGTCGACTATAAGTGTGTACGTGTTCAATTTAAACTAAAATCAAACATTACCAGAGTGTTTGGCATGGCAAGTGGGAGTAAAGGAGTACGCAGTATTGACCGAACACTCATTAAACTCATTTGCGACTGATCTATCGCCAGATATGATAAACACTCGCCCAGTATTATTCGATTATAACTATGTAACATAAGTCTAGCGTGTGGCATTTACCTTTGTGTGTGGTCATAAATAAACACCATAACTCGCCTTTGAAATGGGTAGACTTTAAATGATAAAGTCAGCTGTAAATTAACTAAACGTATGCGGGTTATCACATACGCTATGCTGGTTATCAAATAAATTGTGCGAGTTATCATAGTGTGCGCGTTATTATATACATTGTGCGCGTTATCATATACATCGAGTGCGTTATCACAGACATTTTGCAGGTTATCATACAGTGTGCGCGTTATCCTACATTGTGCGTGTTATCACTTACATTGTGGGGGTTATCATATACATTGTGCTTAAAGGTCCATTCTCATACTATTTTATAGCGCAGTAGCGTTGCTTGTGCAGGGTGGTGGCAGTAAAACGTCTCACCGCGCTTGCATACAGGACTGTTATTCATTCGATCTTTGGAGATCGCTGAGCCCGATACTTATATTTAGATATCGGTGGTACATTTTCATATGTTTTATGTTTTCTCACTTAAATTTCGGTGGTTTTACTACTACGGCCGATAAGGGCTCTGGGTGTTTTTAACCATCCATATGATATGTTGCTGCATTTTAATTTAGTCTTTTGACTGTTACTTGTGATACGCAGGCTTCATAACCGCTGCTCCCAACTAAATTCCATTTTGTTTATTTCGATATTCGGGGCATATAATTGTGTTAGATACTTGGACCATACGCCGCTAGACATGGAATTATGACAGTAAACGTAGCATGTCCACCGCCATATGCATGCCATCTTTGGGATGGTTAAAATTCTGTACTATTGATTTTATGAATATTGAGTTCTGCTCAACCCGGGGCTAAGGGGCGTGAGCGGTAGCCATCATATTTCACTACCGTACGTGAAAGTATCAATCAAACCGCGACTGCAATAATTCGTATTTATCGTGTTCGGCTGTTTCCAAAGGTCCATTCTCATACTATTTTATAATATACACTATACATATAGACGTTATTTCAATACGATGGACGCAGTTATATAGCAGCCAACTCGGTTTGCTTGAATCAGTTCATTCGCAAGTATTAACTTTAAGCCATTCTCGAAATTTGGCCGCGTCTTAACTGTAAATATGTTAGTAAACCAAAAATAAACGTAATGTCACAAGCTAGAGCAATTAAAATAAAATAATACAATAATTTGTTAATGTGTTTCGGGTGCATTATGCACCCGAAACACATTAACACATTAACAAAGTATTGTATTATTGTGCATATGCAGATGAAATAATCATAAAAAATAAAAATCTCAGCTTTTGGTTAAGACGTTTGTCCGCTTTTCTCCTACTCATCATAAGGTCACTCTTGCCAAAACATGTGATTTTCACCGTCCCAATGTATGATATATTTGTATTCAAAATTACAATAGACCTTAAGGCCTGTGAGGATACAAATAGTTAACACAATACAATGGAGACAGGGAGATAAACATGTATTGTCTCACACCCAGTAAACACTTAAACTCATCGCTCAGTTGGTTTGAATATTTAACCTTTGATTTAATAGGGCTGTACGTAGAAAATAATAATGTGTAAAATCTTCCCTCTAATGCCATGTTTAAGTTCATCCACAAATAATCCCTCACAACATAAAAAAAGGCTTATTAAAAGCAACAAACGCACAAAATAGTTTGTTTTTTTCCTGTATTTATCAGACGACTAATAAGACCATGCAAAACGAAAATATTATCTACTGTACACATCTTTCTCCTAAACTCTGCTTGGGCTTCAATAAACACATAATAACGCTCTGCCCAATCATTTAATCTATTATTCAGGACACGTGTAAACAATTTACCAAATGTACTGAGTAAAGAAATTCCTCTAAAATTCGAAACGTCATTTAGACTACCCTTTTTAAGTAACGGTAATATGTAACCATCGGACCATGACACTGGAAATAATCCAGTTTTAAAGACTTTGTTAAATAGAGGAAGCAATACAGGTACCAATATACTCTTGCCATGTACATAAAATTCATTTATAAGCATATCAGGACCGCTACTGCGACCATTTTTGTTCTGGGAAATGGCATTTAATGACTCAATATGATCATTAAATATGATCAGTTTGTCATATGTCAACATTGAGTTCACAAAACATAATTTCGTTGTTAAAATATTGTTCATTAAGGTAAATGACATCTTCATCCGTACTAAAGAACGTATCGTTTGGATTGTTAATACATTTAAAATAATTTTCAAACTCAGATAAACCAGTTTTTGAAGTTTTAATACCAGATAAGTATGAGCATAAATTAGTTTCATGTTATACTCACTGTATAAAACTCCGCGTTCTTGTCATTTTGGCAATCATTGCTAGCCTCATCGCCATCGTTATGTGTTTGAGTCTTGATAGGTTCTTACCTATCTATACCGAGCGATCTTGGTATTTTGTTTGTCTTGATAGGTGGGATCTTGGACGATTCCACCTTATCTGTACCAATCGAAAGCCTTTGGAACATTAACCATTGTAGTTGGTCTTTCAACGAAAACGGATTCAATGTGTATATGCTCGGAATAAAACTGCATGTATAGAACTATGCTCATGCTATGATCAACGGTGTTGCAATTTCAAAAAGAAGGAAATCGATGAAAACCTTTACATGTATATTGATAAGATATGTTTTTTAGTAATATATTACAGAATAAAACCGTTTTATTAAATTGTGAATGAAACACAAAATGCGGAGATGTATATTTGACGCTACCACCTGCGGATACCTAGTCGAGAAATCGCAATAGTTGTTTTGTTTTAAATGAGACATTGGTATGTAGCAATTCTGGTAGTCGATAATACGGGCAAAGCTCGACACGGAGTCCGACTTTAGATAATTACATATATATTCAAATATACAAAATTAATTTTTTCTATAAGCTATGACCATTTTTTCCTACAAATAAATGGGTTTGTTTAGCCTCGGTCACCCGGCCCGCTTCTGATTTCTTCGTTATGCTATGATACACGGATCCAGAACCAGGGCATGGAGAAAATAGGATGTTTGAAATCGCCCAAGGTTGGCGAGATTTTAAGAGATTCAACGAGACTTTCAAAAAACATATTTTTAAGTTAATTTAATAATCATTTCTTATTTTTATCTTATGAGAAGCAGCAAGAGACGTTAAAAAGATTAACTTATGCATCAACAATTGACGTTGTACGTTTATTTACAACATGACGTCACGCAAACGTCGACTTCATGCGCGTGAAAAAAAAACGCGCGATTAAATTGTTTTAATCGATAGTGGGCGATTTAATTGGCCTAATCTGACCAGACTGATATCTGCAAGTAAGACATATGCATGATACGGACTATCTGGCCGAGAATAGGGTTTGTTGGGCTGCGCCATCTTGGATCACGTACAATAACACCACGCATAACGAGATTTAGTTTCGTCAACGTCAGTTTGTTATGGGAAACACCTCCGACGTCACTATATAACGTCACGACGGCGTCAAAAATAACGAGACGTTACACGCAATTTTAAAATTGCCCCAAACAACATCAGTGTTCATTGTAGAATAAGAGTCATAAGATATATATATTTAAAAAGGACGAGCATCATTAATGTTACATGTGTACCGTATAAATGCAACGTGGGAATCCGGGACAGTTTGTTGAAACATTATTAATATCAGAATTACTTTAAAGGCGTAGATCTAGATCTAATTATTAATATGAGTTCGCCAACGTCAGGCCGTCGTAGAAAATTTAGTGGGGTGGCGGGTTGTTTTTTGTGGGGGTTTTAAACTGCTTACGACAGGCTACTCTCGCCTCTTTTTTTCAAAAGAGCGTTCTACTCATTTTTTCTCTCCATTATCAAAATGAATTACTATCTAGTACAATAGATATTCAGTATACAATACAAAAAACAAACAATGGATATTTTTTTGTTGTTGTTTATTCTAAGGTTTAAAGACCGTCCGCCAACTAAAACGCCAGGAGAGTGCTGTTCAAATAATACGTGGACATTTTCTATATCGCACTCATTTATTGAGGTACACGTTTATGATTCATATATGTTGCAATCCAACTAATAAGAAATCAAATGATTTAAACAAAATATCGATATCATGTCTAGTTACTTTGCAGTGAATGATCTAATGGGGCGAAGAACCCATCTACGGAGCAGTCCAAAATGTGACGATTATTTTTTAACTGCATTTCGGGAATGGCTAAATAAAAGCAAAATCGTCGGCAAAAATACACACAACTAAAGTAGCATTGTCACTGGGATTCCAAAATTACAATTATGAAATTTTATGTATATTGAACAAGGAAAACTATGATAAATACTTCCTTGTGATAAATATATCACGGTTTGGAGTTCAATTGTAAACAATAATTATTGTTTACAATTGAACGTTCGAGCTCGTGAAATTATTATTTACAATTGAACGACAAACAGTGATATATTATAGATAATTCCCGTAAACGATGTTCTATTTCTATTCTAATACCCCTAAAATGTGAAAATAACGGACACACCTGAAATCTTTCGCATTGCTTTGCTTACTCTCCTAACGTTGCATACGTTACAATGCGCAATGCTTATTCTCCTAACGTTACAAAAATTACAGCGAGATATCGTTCAATATAACGATAGGCTATATAGTGCGGGTGTATTAGAATAAATAATATAAACTTTTTATAAAACAAAAATGTTAATACAAAAATGAAATACAAAAACTTAAAATTTTAAAATCGTACATATTTTCTTCAAAATATATATGTTAATAAATTAAGAATTCCGATGTATGCCATTTGTTTTCTAAATACGTTGAATATTGATGCTAAATTCGATCGAAATCATATGATCTCTTTCCGAGGCTGTGATTTACTTATACAACATGATTATCTAAAATGCTGAAACATACTTATTTAAAGCAAACCTTGCTATTACCATCATGTAATTAAATAACAATTTCGTTTGTTATTTATAGCATTTTGCGTCATTTGTAATGTTAGGTTGTTGTTGGTTCTCAGGGCAACGTCATAGCACACAAATGACGTGCTCCGTGGCGGCTACAGTTGGGTTGTGAAAACTCGCATTTCTTGGAATCTGGTTCAAATAATATTTACTGATATGAAAGGCAAATTGTAAACCTGCATTGCCATATAATTTAAGTTACTTGATTTACAAGAGTGTATTAAAATATTAAAAATGTCCACGTAATATTTGAACGCCCCTCGTATATAACTATATCTGTCATTATTTAGTGTCTAAATGACTATACCTTCTTTTCAGCACCCTGTTTGTACATCATGTCTAATGTCAAAATGCCTTGTACACTTCTAAATGACCACACTTAAATCATAAATACACATAACCGTTTCCTCAAATTCGACATGTGTTTAATTTGACTACAGAAACATTAACTGCAATTATCTTAGACTTGCATGTATACTCCCTCAAATACCAGAACATATATACTCAAGTATGGAACTGACACATTTCTCAGGTAGACACCTGATGCCTAGACTGGCAGACTACAGACTCCCAGACCATTGAGGACTTCAGGGCCAAATTCGGCATCCCGCCGGCTCACACAGTACACCCCCCCCCCCCCCACCACACACACACACAATCCCCACCCCCGCCTCCCCTTCTCTAATATCAAATCACGTCTTAGCCCCTGACAAATAAGAGCTTCACTTATGCAAACAAAACGTATCTAGAGTTTCTACTGCAAACTCTGGTCACATAGGCTGATAGGTTGTACCTAGTACATATTATGTTTTAGTTTTAAAAACTACTGTACTGATCATATTAAGACAATTGGTTTATTATAATAATATTTAAGACATTTTACACTGACATAACCTACATATCTTCACAAATGTTAAAGGGACTGTAGTCATACAGCCAAAACATCAATCTTATTGAGAGTTCTGAAAAAGTTGAAAAACGTTAAACAAAGAAGATGTGATCATTTAAAGGTTCTGTTGAAACGGATATGGAAGCCGCCATTTTGTGAGCTATAACATCGTAGTTGAAGTTATAATTTACTGATTTATAGGGAAACATTACAGAAACTATATAAAAATAAGTATTCTAAAGCGTAATAATGCTTTTGATAACACCAGTAAAGGATTTTTCATTCATTTGGAGTGATTTAGTTTGCTTTAAATGATATCTGTCAACATGCCGTATATCATATGAACTATGACGTCATAGTTCTAAAAACGGTGGCTGTCATATCCGTTTTAGAACAACTTTCAAATGGTCATATCTTCTTTGATTATCGTCCGATTTTGATCATTCTTTCACCTTTTGCCGGGTTTGTTAGAACTTGATTCGCTGTATGCCTATATTCCCTTTAACAAGGTTCAGAATAATTGATTGCGTAAATATGAACCTTGTTTGCTTTAATGGTGTCTAGTTCTGATTAGCATCCAAACGGAATACAAGTAGGAGGTAAAAGTAGGAGGTCATTACGTGGTCCGAGTATAAACTTTCATACCCCATCCAACCCTTTCTCCAAGAAGCGAAAACGGGGTGTTGGCTTGGTATGAAATAAAACCTTAATTTCGGCTTTAAAAGTTTGCATATTGTAAGATTAAAACATGTAATAGGTAATTTTAAACAGGTTATCATTTTTTTATTGTCGAAATATTCTTTATAAAATCCTGCTAATATAAGCTTTCCCATCGCTTAATGGAATTAAGGCGGGATCACGTTATGACAGCGTTAATAATTACTTAAAATATTATACCGACCTCACATAAAGGTGATTTTAAAGATAATAAGGAAGCAAAGAGAAAAATCATCAAACAAAACAATTTTAATTTACTAATTTATTTTTATCATTAGAAACAACTGTAAATATATTTCAAACTCGCTGCTTTTTTGCTCATTTTAAAGAGATTGAGATGGCGGAGTGGGGTGTCTCATGGATGTTCGTATATATAATGTAGTTGTTATTTAAAAATACTGAAAGAAAGAACCTCGCTTGACAAAATCCATTAACTAATTTTCTGTTTGGCGAAATCATTGACCGTTTTTATTTATTTTTAAAACATAATTTTTATCGATTATAACGACAGCTCTATGAACTTATTTTAATCTCACTCAATGTCTTCCTTGGTAGACCCAGCGCTAAGCAAATGTAGATTACATTAAATACATATCAAGATATGCACTGTGTAACAATTGTTGGAAGAGATGAACAGCTTATACAGTTTAGAGTAGTTAAACCTAGCCATAATAACGCAACACTAGCATGCTTCCATGTCACTTAAAATTTGGGGGTTTAAGTCCAGTTCAAGAAAACGGTGTAGTATATGCAGACAATGAGTTCTTGGACGTCTTACCTTGTCATGTGAGGCTGATCATAAGTTTCAGTTATGTGAATCAGATACATTTGTTAACATTTACATACTACACCCGGATGTTAGTTTTTATAATGCTTTAAACTCCATCAAACGTTTATGACATTGCATTCGTTTTGAAAATGTCTACCAGCTTATTTGAGAGAACATACTCTGAGACGTTGTTATTATGTCTGCTTCCGCATCAGTAATTTCTAATTTATCGCAAAGTATACACAGACCAGATTCATTATCAATATGCATCATGCAACATTGTTTAAATATTATCTGTTTATGTAAATATTATATAATAGTTAATAGTCCATATGTCATGGCCAAACTTTAGATCGTCGCTTTCCTATTTATTCTTGTTTTCGTAATCAGTGATCTGAAAAATACAGAAAATCAAAAAGCATTACCTTTCAGTCCATGCTAGTTCGTCCATAAATTGTAATCAGTGACCACAATTGCGGAATATTATCTATGTATTAAATCCCAGCAAATCTGAAAATCCGCTACATAGTTTAACCAATAACATATCCGTATGCATGCCACACCAATATTCTGTAGATTCAGTATAAGTATTCCACACACATTACTGTCAGCTGTCTTGTTCCCTGAAATTGTCGGTTAAAATACTTCTAGTAATAATGCAAGTGTCTAACTTATCATTTATGGTACTGTCTACAGAATACTAACACTGGAGCTACAAATGGTATAAGGAAACATACAACCAATGGATAGAGCGATCATAGATGTATTGGTTTGTGCTTTGGTATGGTGGCTGATTTGTACCAATTCGTCTTTTATTATTTCGCCTCGCTTAAAAATTAGTGTCGCGAAAAGACGATAATTAGATAGGTTCCTATAGCCGCTGATGATCGTCTTTTCGCCCCTATATTTATTGTCTTTTCACCCTGCTGATTATCGTCTTTACGACTCGCTAATTGTCGTCTTTCTCCCGCGACGCGCTGCGCTGTTTTAATGTGTACTGTTTTCATTTATCATAGTATGGTTTATATTTTATTTGCGTCTCATTGTTTACAATCAAATATGCATACATGTATACATTATTTCATACATAAAACATGAATTGTAAACACCATTCTAAAAGAATTATAGGAGACGATATAATTGCACATTAACATATAACATTCAATAATTCATATCAAAACATAATTATCATTTTGGCCTTTACAGGAGTTACAATATTACATTTAATGTGATAAGAATTGGACAACTATTGTTAATCAACCTTATGAATATCACATATATGATACTCAAAGTTTAAAATGCCATTAAAATGAGTTTGGGTAAACTGTGAAATTTGTAAAAAAGCACCCGGGGAGTATCCACCTAAGAAGCGCAAATAAAGAAATACTAAAAGATCCGTTATCACATCAGGTCTGACCTGTTATGAACTGATTAACAATAACTGTCCAACAATAAATAAAACACAGTACATATAAGTCGTCTGATTAAAACAATGTAACATTATTTATACAGACAATAATTTCTAGTTTGTAAAATCACGTAACAGGTTTTGGCACACACTCTTACCATTCCCTGGTTGGAAAACAATATTTCATTTTTTTCTAAATCGTTTAAAGTATTAAAATCAGGACGGATCGTACAAGCTTTGCTAACCAAAGCCTCTCTAATATCATTATAAAAACTGCACTTAAGTATAGCATGAATTTCATCCTCAAACATGTCATTTTCTTTAATGCGTTCATATCGCCCTGTCTCTAATCGTAAAGATGCAACACCGCAAATAAACCTTGCAAATGCGGACCGATGATGCAAAGGTAATATAACTTTGCAATAATTCTCAGTGCAATATTCTGACTTAAACACTTTATATGTTCTTAACTTGTTACGACCGTTGTTATTTAGACCTGTAACTCTATATAAGCATAATTTCCATTCCTCTACATGTTTACTCATCATAAAGTCAACTACAGAAACAATAAATTCATTTTTTGATGGTTTGTTATTCATATCAGTAAATCGAGAATCAATATTGTCAAGACTGCTTTTAACGCTATAACACCAGTTTTTACACGATCTATTAGCCTTACGTAAGGCCCATATAAAAATGCGCTTGTTAAGTCTTACATTATTCGTATGGACATTGCGGTACCAAAGGTTGCAAATGCATTTCCACTGTTTAATAAAAGCTGGTTGCCAGCCCATGTCACCGTAAATAGCAGCAGTTGGTGTATAATTTCCCGTACCTAAGAAAAAACACATAGCCCTGTTTTGTACGGCATTAATACATGAATAGTATTGTAGTTGCATATTTTAATTAGTAACAGCGACTTGGGGGATCAATATCAACATCGGTATAACGGCATTAACGGTTTATTCTCGTGCTGATCTGGCTTCATCCAATATATTTATCTTATTGCCAGTGTTGTGTTAGTATTGTATACCATTTAAATGATTCATAAGCTTATTTACAATTTAAACAAAGACTCATATTTGTATGTGGTTTATAACATACTAGAGGCAATGTCGTTTTTAGGTAAAACACATTTAATGTAAATATTAAAATTATGGTTTGACAATTTCAATTTCAATATCCCTTAAATAGTTTACTACCTCAATTATATATATGAGTGTTCATTCAACATGCAAGTTAATCCAACTCGAGACACTGTTTGTTTTAGGTAAATATATAATTAAAATGACATATTTATCTCAAGGTAAACATGCAAGCTAGACCATTGTAACACCGTATATAGCTCATTCCGTATATAGCTCACCAGTGAGTGAGTGAGCTATATACAGAGCAATGTCTCCGAATAAAGCTCAAGGTGAGCTATATGCGGAGCTCATCTCCGCATAAAGCTCACGATAAGCTATATACTGAGGGCATGTGCCTTGATTCCGAATAAAGCTTACTCTTTTAAAAACTGAAAATGTTTTAAGTCCTGTTCCAAGTATACTCATATTTCGTATTTGTATGATTATGATACATGAAAGTCTAAATATATGATTAAAGTATAGTTTAAGATATATGACTTGTAACGACAATATCCTCATCTTTTCAGGATATATATAAAAGTATATTAAAGATAAAGACTTGTTGCACTATGTTGTATTTTTGTAATATTAAGCGGTTGGCAGGCGCGTAGTGTGCCATACTCAGTTACTCACGTGAGTAAACTTTACAATCAATGTCTGAACAATTGAAAGATTTAAAACTTGAAAAATGCAATAAAATCGTAAGCTTTAGGAGGGTTCAGGTCTATTATTTATTTTCTACAGTGGTCAAAGAGTCATGACATATTATTACAAAATATGCCTGGAATTACACCAGAATGCACCATTTAAAGACACATTTCGAGCCTATTGTATTTGGGGGGGGGGGGGGGGGGGGGGGGGGGCGGGGGGGGAGGGAGGGGAGGGGGGGATTTCTATATGTAACTGTAAATCGCTGTTAGAAAAACATTTGCACAAGGATATTGAGATTATTAGTTTGTCAAAGGATGAGGCCCGTCCCATAAAGAGTGTATAATAATGTAGTAAAAATTATAACCGTTTTGCATTTTATGTGCACTTGTATATATGTTAAAACAACTATGTATAAATGAATTTTCTTAAAAGACCCGTGTTAACAATTAATAGTTTTTGTATTTTTTGCACAATATAATACTCTATTCTGCCATGTTTTAGTCAATCTCAAATGCAAGAAACTCATCGGGACTTCAAAATTCAAAAATCGTTGTCATCTGTCAGTGTTTTTGATCACCTGAGCCGAAGGCTCAATGTGATGTTTTGGAATCACTCTTCGTCCGTCGTCCGTCCATTGTCTGTCCGTCGTCCGTCGTCGTCGTTATCTTTTGCTTCTGACGACTTTTTCTCAGAAACCGCTTGTCGGAATTCAACCAAATCTTATATGAATTCATTAAACTGGATTTTATAGTTGCACCAATAATAGCTAAGGTCATTTGGCGACATTCCAGCTTTTTATTGGTGGAGGAACTATATATGCTCCGGATAAGATTTTTCAAAAAGGGAGATAATTAAAAAAAGTAGTGAAGCTAGAGTTATGGTTCCTATGAACTGCACTCTGTCTCATTGTCCTAATCATTCACACAAACTTTAATCAAGCATACTTTTTGAGTTATGCTCCGGACAAAAAGTGTGACACACACACGGACGGACGGAAAAAGCGGCGACTATATGCTCCCCCATAATAAACAATCTAGTGTTTTTAGTTACAATATATTTTATATCAAAAATTAAGGTTATAGTAAATAAAAAGAAAAAACTGTGATGGGGCCTCAATATAATGTCTCTGTGGTAATCAGTCAGCGAGAAGTAAGCAGTTAAAAAGCATGCTATCCATGATTTTTCAACGACTACATTCAGTTGGGAAATGTGTCTTTAAGACTACCATTAACCCAAATTTCCCCCAAACCCCCCGCAACTTAGTTGCAGCATTATTATAGGTTTATGGGGACGAGTGCAAGTCCTAATAGGCGTCCGCAAAGTAGGCGTTTAAAAGTAGGTATCGTGAGTAACTTCAAGTTTGGCCACGCTCCGCCCCTGGTTGGTGTTATTGCTGTTGATGATGAAGAACTACCCCTTCCTGAGTGAGTGACTGTTTTTACCTTTGCTTGGCACCGATTGTTTTGCGTGGAGTGCCTGAAGAGCGAGCCGTGCGTGAAGAGCGTGCATTGCGTGAAGAGCGTGTAGTGAGTGAAGAGTGCGTGAAGAGCGTGCAGTGCGTGAAGAGGGTGCAATGTGTGAAGAGCGTGCATTGCGTGAAGAGAGTGCATTGCGTGAGGAGCGTGCAATGCGTGAAGAGCGTGCAGTGCGTGAAGAGCATGCAGTGCACGAAGAGCGTGCAGTGCGTGAAGAGCGTGCAGTGCGTGAAGAGCGTGCATTGCGTGAAGAGCGTGCAGTGCGTGAAGAGCATGCACTGCGTGAAGAGCATGTAGTGCGTGAAGAGCGTGCAGTGCGTGAACAGCATGCAGTGCGTGAAGAGCGTGCAGTGCGTGAAGAGATTAATTAATGATTAATAAGATATTGTCATTTAAGTATATCAGGAAACTCGGTCGTAAATTACAAATTATCAAGGGACATGGTATCGGTTGAAAATACCAGATCGTTTCGTTGGTATCAGTATCGGTATCAGACCGATTTGTTCTTAACGGTATCGAACTCTGGTACTGAAACATTGTCTTTAGACTAGATCGTTCACATAAAACACTTTTTCTGAGAAGTTGCATTTTACAGTTGTGAAGTTATAAGCATCAAAAATGTCTATAGAGGGTGAGATGGCTCAGTGGTTAGAGTGTTGGCCTCTCACCCCGGAGGTCACGGGTTCGACTTGTGGACTCTCAATAGAACATTCAGTACTGGTTTGTGCCAAGGAAACGGACTCGAGAGAGATTCATACAAGCTTTATTAGTAGTAGTAATAGTAGTAGTAGTAACAAGAGTAGACGCCATGTAAACATAATTTATGCAATTATTTTCTGTTATTGTGAGATCCTATTTTAACTAATTTTGTATTTAGATGGTGATAAGCTATATACGGAATGACCATGCCTTTTCACCGTATAAAGCTTTCTTTGGAGTGAGCTATATACGTAAAAAATGTGAGCTATATGCCTACCTATAAAGCTTACTGGTGAGCTATATACGGAATGAGCTATATATGGTGTTATAGACCATCATGTGAAATATATACGTTTCAAGAATATAGTTACAATTTTACAAGTTCATGAGGTGATCATTTTGTGAGCGTTTGAATTGGTGAAGTGAAGTGAATTGAATTGGGGGTTTAAGGCGCACCAATACATGAAAGGTTACATGGCACCTAACAGGAATAAACATGCCAGGCTCATCCTCCATGTACATCGAGATAAAATATGGAGAACGGGCCTAGAACCTTCTCACCGTGAACTACAGAGTTGCTGCAAATTCTATTGTAGACACTCCATTTACGGTAGAGCCACGTTATAGTTTTTCTGCCACTGCTCTAGTGATATGAGCGAGAGGGCACCTGAAACAATGCAGGGGTCATGATGAAAACCTTTAATGAGCATGAACTGAAAATGATAAAATGAACATGAATTTGGAGGAGTTCTACCCCTCTGCCTTCCTCTCCAACGGGATCTGCAGTGGCCCCATTCTTTTCACCATAACCAAACGGGATCCCGGAACCACACGTGGCGAATTATGGAAGTGAGGATGACCGTATAATTTCGAAGACGATAATGTTCCATTCTTTAAGACAGAACACAGAAAAAGAACTACCATAGCAAGATATACGTGATCTGGGAATATGCACATTCTTATTTGTATCAGAGCGTAGGTTTTGATGAAGACAAATAATGTTGGTGCATTTATTAATAGTTAATTGATATATTCTGGTGAATGATACCCAATTTAAATATTTTAACATTTGCTCATATGGCGTTAATATGTGGTGTTAAAGTAAATGAAACGACGTGTTGTAACTGGTCCTTTGATAGCATAGATACATGTCTGTCTCCCTTGAGATCGTTTCCAATGTAACTTAGTGTCCTAGCAACGGAGTGCTGAACTATTGTCGGATATATGGTTACATTGCTTGAACAGCCGCGAAATATTGAATAGTTTTCATATTGCCAGTTCATAATATATTTAACATTACAATACATACTGATAAGGGAGATCATATATATATATATATTTCATAACACCAGTCCATAATATATTTCGTATTAACTGGCCATACTATATTTCGTATTACCAGTTCAAAATATATTTCATATCACTAGTCCACATTATATTTATTGTTGCCTGTTCGTAATATATTTCATATTACCAGTCCATAATATTTCATATTACCAGTCCATAATATTTCATAATACCAGTCTAAATAAGTTCATCTAGTTCTAGTACTTCGGTGTTACTGTGTTTATGTGTTTATCTTTTCATAATTGTCATGTATTTATGTATATTTGTCACTATGTGTATTTTTGTATTGGTCGAATGCACTTTAGTTTGGAGGGAAAAAAATAATCAATCAGTCCATAATATATTGCATATAGCCAGTCCGTAATATATTTCATGAAACCAAGTCCATAATATATTTTTCATATAAACATTCCATAATATATTTCATATTACCAGTTCAGATGTTTCGTACTACCAGTCCATTTTGAAATTCGCAATACTGGTAGTTAGAAATTTGATATGTATATTTATATATGACGTACAGTATATCAAACAGACAAACCTACCTTTCAGTAGTTCAACAGACACCATATAATCATGCCCTGCGAAATCATATAGTTAATCCACACTGTTCTCTGGAATTATTAGAATAACTTCTAATAGGTTTGTTGTTTTAAATCATAAAAACAAAATTATTAATTAATTATTACTTAGCTTCTATGATAACTTCAAACTAATAATATTCTATATCGGGCATTATTTAAAGGATGAACACGTTCATTTGCCCCCGGGTAACAGTGAAGACTATGCTCTGCAATTAGTGAAGCCTTTATTGGTCACTAGATTCGTCTGAACAATTTAAACCGCTTTGTGTTACCTTGACCACACAATCCGCAGGAAAATTCTGTCTAAATGGAATAATTATATTTATTAAAGACCAGTTGGTAATCGTTGAAGTATCGATCTCGTTGCATTGACTCTACTGTTGACTTTATAAGGGTTCATTTCTATATAATTGGCACAAGGCAACCCTGGAGTATCACTTCGATTAAAATAATTATAATGGCTTATAAATTATCGACGTGTGTATTTAGCTAACACAGAAAATATCTGAAAACAGAACAGCAATTTTATGCAGAGGAAACTGATGCTTTTCCCAATCAGCACTAAGTATTGTATATCCATTTATTGATCGTATGGATAATAGTCGCTTTATGTCAGTTATTCAAATAAGGAAATGGCAAACTAAATCGCCAAACAAACACATAATGTTGGAAAACGGCGATAAAACAAAGATCAGTAACATATTTTATCAGAACTTGTTGCATTGTTTATATTATTTAAGGTTATGTTTTTCGCCATCTGCCTATATTGACCAGTCGCTATCGACTAATGGCAATATGTACATTCCCACTTCCATGATCAGACAGGTGTTAACCTTGTGTTGGGCAGAGACATTATTAAGCTGTAAGTTTCGTGTTGACATTTTATATGTTTTACATTTTATTACATAAGAATGTCGTATGTTATTTATCATTTTCTGGTCTCACTACATAGCATTTTACTGTACGTTTAATTTGAGTGGTGTCATCCACTGCACTATTTTGCACATTATTGGAGATTACAATTGGCACTGGCAGTGGCAAAAAAAACGGGCCGCTGGGTGTTTAAACCAGGTTCTATAGTGCACCAAACATCACTCTTACCCTATGGATATATCGTACAATCCCTGTATGATGAAAAGATAACAATAGTGTTTGCCTGCGGAAAAATCAATCAAATTGCAAGAGTCACAAATAATCATCCATCCCACTTAAATCACTTCCATACAAATCCGTTGACACTGAAGCTCGAGGGCGACGAAACAAAGTGATCTTTCGTGGATTTAGAGTGTCCCGTTTTGAGAGCAACCACTGTTCCTTTCTTGGCAAACACAACCCAACTTAGACGTTTGTGAAGCACTCCTCTTCCTATTAAATACTATTTTCGTCAGGTCTGGAACGACCGTTTATACACATTGTTGGTTGGTATCCCTATGGGTACGAACTGTGCACCACTTGTCGCAGATTTGTTTTTATATTGCTATGAAAGAGATTTCATGTTGAGTCTTTCACCAGATACCCAGGAAGATGTTGTTGAGGCCTTTAATGACACCTCTCGGTATCTGGATGACGTATTAAACATTGACAACCCTTTCTTTTCTACAATGGTTAATAATATATACCCTAAAGAACTTCAACTTAACAATGCTAATATTTCTGATACCAACGCTTCTTTTCTTGATTTACATCTCTCCATTGAAAATGTTGAAATAATTAGCAAAATATATGTCAAGAGAGATGATTTTAATTTTGATATGGTTAATTATCCCCATTTAGATGGGGATGTTCCCCGAGGAACTTCTTATGGGGTCTATGTGTCTCAACTTATTCGTTTTTCTAGGGCTTGTACTCGAGTTGAGGACTTTAATATTCGTAATCTTTGTATAACTAAAAAGCTACTCCATCAGGGTTACCGTTACCATAAACTTCGTAAAACCTTTGCAGAATTGTATTATCGTAACCCTGATCTTCTTTCCAAATATATAGGCAAGGACTATCACAACCTGACTTCTATGGTGAGGTGATTTACATACTTCGTAAGATTTATTATTTTGCAACGCACTGCTTGCTTGGTGGTGGACCCGTTTACAGTCACGCTCCAGTTACGGAGTGCATTGACCTGCTCCGCTTACACGCATGATATAAATACAGCCATGCTTCTTGTACATAAACTATAATTTTTCATAAAAGCTGAATGTTAAATAAATATCTTACAACACTTTCATATTCATATTCTTTTATATAAAATGTGACCTTGACCTGTCAATGTAAACAAACTACGAGAACAACGGGAAATTTAAATTAGATTCAATGCACTCCGTAACTGGCGCATGAGTGTCGCGTGACGGATTTGTAATTATTGTCTTTTCTGTGCAGACCTCCTTCTTGTGAGGGATTTTTTGTAATTGTTAATGGATTTCCAAGTCAGTAGAGCATATGTTGGTAAACCAATGGTGCAGAAACGAAGAAAAATGAATACCTGATCCAATCGCTGAGTGACATTTACGCACGGACCATTAAAGAGGTGAAAAAATCCGAAAAAAAAAAGACTGTGAAATTATTTTCCAGCCTTGTATTTATATATTTACATATACTACAACACAATTTCTTCTTCTCTCTATCCCTCGTCTCTCTCTCTTGTAGGGGGCGCCTGTGCGTGTATTAGTAAATTTAACTTCTTATGTATCGCAAAGTATATACAGTAACAGAAAATAGTCAATATGTCATGTTAAAACTTTTGATCATTGTTTTCTTATTCATTCCGCAATCTGAAACATACAGAAAATCAAAAAAAGGGAACATTATCTTTCAATCCATTTTAAATTGAGTTCGTCTATAAACTATCATATGTATTCACAATTATGGAATCTCATACATATATTAAATCCCATCAAGTCTAAATATTGCTAAATGGTTGAACCAATAACATCTCCGTATGCATGCCACATCAATATTCTGTAGATTCTCCATAAGCAGTCCACACAATTTATATCAGCGGTCATGTTTGAAATTGTCGTCTAAAAGGTTTCTACTAATAATGCAAGTGCCTAACATACCGACAAAGAGAAATATTATTGTTATGGAATTCAATTATATTGCCGGTATATAAAGTGCCGACATAAACGCCGACCCAACTCGCCATTGGCAAGCACTTTTATAAATGTTAATGACATATTTTAGTCCACCATATGTAGGCCTGAAGACTATCACTTATCGTAATGTCTACCGAATACTAACACAGGGCTACAGTCTACAGAATACTAACACAGGTCTTCACAGTACTAAATACAGAATACTAACACAAGGCAACAAAAGGTACTGTCTACAGAATACTAACACATGGCTACATGGTACTGTCTGCAGAATACTAACACAGGTCTTCACAGTACTATCTACAGAATACTAACGCAAGAATACAAATGGTTCAAGGAAATATTCAACAAACTGACAGAGCGACATCTTAGATGTATCGGTTTGTGCTGGAGTATGGTGGCTGATTTGTGCCATTTCGTTTCTTCGTACAATAGTTTGGTGAAAAGACGATGATTAACGGGGCACGGGGCAAAAAGACGTCGTGCGAAATAACGAAAAGACGACAGATCTAGGGCGCTAATTCTCGTTCCTATACCACTAATTAAATTTTCAAGCCGCTGATTATCGTCTTTTCACCCCGATAATTATCGTCTTTTGCGCCGCGCTGATTATCGTCTTTTCACCCCGATAATTATCGTTTTTTCGCCGCGCGCAGCGCTGATAATCGTATTTTCAACCCGATAATTATCTTTTTAAGCCCCGCGCCGCGCTGATTATCGTCTTTTGGCTGTTGTAATTTGTAATTTTACCGTAACTGAATATTTTAATTTGTACCATCGACTATGAGAAGCAGTATAAACATCAGTATACGTGTACAGCCTTAATGGTTTATTCTCGTGCTGCTCTGACTTCAGCCAAGTCATTGACTACTTTCATAGTTTTACTATGCATGATCAACTCTGTGTTTATTAACATTCCCTATCAATGTTGCCTTGTCTGTCAGAGGATAAATACTGATAAAGTTGATCCTTTGGGAGCAACAAACACAATTAAGAGAATAAAGCAGCAGACTCGGTTTTATTGAGTCTGTTCATGAGAAGTAATGAAAGAAGCAACACCTCTCACGCCCCCTAGCACTGGCTTAAGCGGTATTCTACTTCAAATTCACGCATATTGGGCTCTCTGGTCCCAAAGGACCAGGGAAAATAACACTACCAATTCGTAGCACGGGGAGACATTTTACTGCAGACTTGCAGTAATGTCCTTACTGATAGCGTCCCGTTTAATTTGGATGAACATAGGGTAAGAGTGAGGTTTGCGCGACCTTTTTGCCATTGACGGTTCCAAGGCGGTTCCCAGGTTGTTAACCCTTTATGTGTGTAGTGTGACATTCCTTGCTTCTAACTATCCTTGTAATTGCCGTTTGTTTTAAACGCGTGTTTTTGACTGACTACGTTCTGTGGTTGCTGCATTACTATCTACTTCTAGTACATATTCATCAAACCAACTATGGTTTATCTTATTACCGTATGATGGCGTTCATTTGAATATTAGGAACGGAAAAGTACTCGCAACTTCACTGTTTTGTGAGAAACAGTAACCGTTTCACAATACATATGTTTACACTAAGGTATTGTTATTAGGCATACATTGTATGTGTTCACGTAGTATAAATGTCTCCTAAACGCGCTTATGACTTACATGACACGTTCATACAAATATGAACCCCCAAAGAACAAAATTGCCCATTGGTTCAATACGCAACTTGAATCCTCCACGAGGCACTATAAGATTTAGGTAAATATATAATTTGAAATAACTCATATTTATCTCATGGTTAAACAACATACAAGACAGACCCTCATGGGAATTATACGTTTCAAGCATATAGTTTCAAGTTTACAATTTCATGGGGTGATCTTTTAGTAAGCGTTTGAATTGGTGAAGTTAGAATTTCGATGAGGATAGTGATGCAGCACACAGAAAAATAATTATCATTGCAAGATATATTTGATCTGGGAATATGCAAGTTCTTATTTGTATTAGAGCGTAGTTTTCCCTCACGTATTGTTCAGGCATTTATTAATAGTTGATTGATATAGTCTGATGTTGACCATTTACTGATTTGTAAACCATTAGTCATGTGTTATACCCAATTTTAATCTTTAAACATTTGCTCATATGTCGTTAAAATATGGTGATAAAGTAAATAAAACGACGTATTGTACATAACTGTTACGTTCTTTGATAACATAGATACATGCCTGTCTCCCTTGAAATTGTTTCCAATGTTACTTAGTGTCCTAGCAACGGAGTGCGGAACTATTATCGGATATGTGGTTACTTTGCTTGAACAGCCGCGATATATGGAATAGTTTTCATATTGCCAGTTCTAATATATTTCCCATTACAATAAACATTGAAAAGAGAGATCAAATAAATATTTATACACCAGTCCATAATATATTTCATATTACCTCTCCATACTGTGTTTCGTATTATCAGTTCAAAATATACTTCATATCACTAGTACATATTATATTTGTCATTGCCTGCTCATAATATATTTCATATTAACAGTTCATAATATGTTTAACATTACCAGTCCGTAATATATTTCATATTACCAGTCCATAATATGTTTTATTATATAACCTATAAATAGACGCGTTTTCATTGGCTAAAAAGTAATTTTTTAGAAAAAATATCTAGCGATATTGACCTGTTTTTTTGATATTGACCTGTTTTTTTGATATTGACCTGTTTTATATAATTGTTTTTTTGATATTGACCTGTTTTATATAATTGTAAATTGAGGGTTATATAATAAAACAAATTATATCGCCTCGGTCAATAATGATTTTTTTGGTGCATATCACATCATGTATAACAGCTGAAAAGTCCATAATTGTATATCATATTACCAGTCCATAATATGTTTCATATTACCAGTCCACTTGAAATCCACAATTCTTATAGTTAGGAATTTGATATATCTATTTCAATATTCATAGTCCATACTAGTACAGTATATCAAAGAGACAAACCTACCTTTCTGTAGTTCAACAGACACCATATAATCATACTCTGTGAAATCATATAGTTAATCCACACTGTTCTCTGGAATTACTCAAATAAATTATAATAGGTTTGTTTTTGAAATCATAAAAACAAAATTATTAATTAACTAATAATTAGCTTCTATGATAACTTCAGACTAATGACCTAATGACTAAAAGATGCACAAGTTCATTTGCCCCCCGAGTACCAGTGAATAATCTGCAATTAGTAAAGCCTTAATTGGTCACTAGATTCGTCAGAACAACTTAAACCGCTTTGTGTTACCTTGACCACACAATCCGCAGGAGAATTTTGTCTAAATGGAATAATTATTCTTATGAATGGCCTGTTGGTAATCGTTGAAGTATCGATCTCGTTGCATTGACTCTACTGTTGACTTTATAAAGGTTCATTTCTGTATAAGTGACATAAGGCAAAACTGGAGTACCACTGCGATTACGAGAATTATAAGGGATTATAAATTATCGACGTGTGTGTATTTTGCTAACACAGAACAATTCTGAAAACAGAAAACAATTTTATGCAGAGGAAACTGATGCTTTTCCTAATCAGCACTAAGTCTTGTATATCCATTTATTGATTATAGTCGCTTGATGTCAGTTATTCAAATAAGAAAATGGCCAACTAAATCGCCAAACAAACACATAATGTTGAAAAACGACGATAAAACAAAGATCAGTCACATATTTTAATGAGATCTTGGTGGTATTGTTTATATTAGTTAACGTTTGTTTTGTTTTACGCCATCTGCCTATATTGACCAGTCGCTATCGACTAATGACAATATGTACATTCCCACTCCCATGATTTAGACGGGTGTTAACCTTATGTTGGGCAGAGACATTATTATGCTGTAAGTTTCGTGTTGACATTTTATAGGTTTTACATTTTATTACATAAGAATGTTGTATGTTATTTATCATTTTCTGGTCTCATCACACGGCACAATTTTACTGTATTAGATCTATAAATAAAGTGAACAGAAATTTCCAAGCAAAAATGAAAGACAGTTATTTGCCCCAAATAAAACGTATAACACATGGTATGTCGACAATATTGGTTGTTTTTTGGTCGTATAAGCGTTTATTTATCCTCGCTGTTTTGCACTAAGCATTTTAGCGAGCAGACCTAGGTTTTAAGTCTCATCCGAAGGACTGGTAAGGTAGGAAATACTTTTTGAAATATTTCGATAATTAACCCAAATTCGGTCCTGGCTGGGATTGAACGCGCGATCCCTGGGTTTCTAAGCCGCAATGCTAACCATTACACCACGGCGCTTACCTGTTTTTTTAATTTGAGTCATCCATTGCACTATTTTGCACATTATTGGAGATAACAATCGGATCTGGCAGTGTCAAAAAGAAACGGGCCGCTGGGGGTTCACACTGATCAACCGGCTGCAGCGAAGTCAGATGGTTGCAAAGAAGTCAGATTGGCGAAATTGTTGGAAGTGAATGGTGGGTAAGTATTTTTGCTTTCTGTTGCGTATTTTGCTAAAATATTTGTAAAATTATTATGCAGGTTTGAAAAGAAATGACAGAGGAAGTTTTGTGGCGAAAAATGTTGACTGGATTATTTACGACAGCTTAAAATCACGCGTAAAGTATAATAACATGTTAAGGAATGAATGTTTGATTATGTGCGTCAATGAGAATGTTTGTCCTCTTTTCTTTTTGCCATGTTTTTAAATGATATAAAAGACCATTTTATGTCAAATGGATTTAATGGTATTGACGAAACTTTTCACTATGCTTTATGCTGATTATATAGTTATTTTTTCGACACCTCTAATAGTCTTCAAAATGGTCTTGACAGAGATGGAAATTAAAAGTAAACTTTAACAAAACGAAAATTATCATTTTCAGAAAAGCGGGAACGTTACCTAGAAATTTAAATTTTAAATTTAAGGATGTTAATCTAGTTATGGGTAAACCCTTTTCATACCTTGGCATAGTATTTTTTCACATGGTGGCTATTTTAGCGGAACACAAATGACCTTAGATGGAAAAGCACAGAGGGCTATTTTAAATTAAACACAATGTTAATTAATGTTCAGATATCTCTATTAAACATACGTTAGAACTTTTCGACAAATTTATTTTACCTCTATTAACTTATTTGTGTGAAGTTTGGGGGTTTCATAATGCTCAGAATATCGAACGTATACATACATTATATTGTAAACGGATCTGACATATAAAACGTTCCACTAAAAATAAGTTGGTGTGCGGTCTCCTAGATAGATTTATTTTGACTAGCATTAGATATTATAGACTAATTAACTATTTTTTAAAATTGTACAAAGTACAAGTAATGGTATTGTAAATGTGTATATAATATGTTATTGAATGATAGTGAACACTACCCAAATAAAGTGTATTATATCAATAAATTTAAAATAAATTAAAATATAAATTCTAATAAAGGGACTGTATGCGATCTAGAAGAGAGATTGGTGCCAATCCAAATACAAACGAAAACGTCACAGTGTGCTTCAGTTTCACTTGAATTGTGCATAGGCATTCAATTAAGCCGCATCTGAACTTCCGGTTAATTATTATTAACAAAACTGTTCCGTCTGGTAAGCTCAACGATTCGGCTGCGTTTTATTACTAAATTATAAATTTTAATTTAAATGGGGATTATATTACTGACAGTAGTACAAAGTTAAAATAAAGTGTACTTCTATAACACAAATAAACAAATTTATAGGAGCCTTAAATCATTATATGAATTACTATTAATGATTTATACAACAAACTAGCCGAGTCGTATACATGTATATATAATGAAAGGAAAAAGAAACGCGACACGGGAATTTCCGCTATATATTGCATATACTGCACACTTAATTACATATATATTCCAAGGAAATCCCAAGATGTTTTGGAAAAAAAACGTTGCAGTTAGTTAGAGAAAGGACACAACTGTGATGTTGTAGACGTTTTAATCACAGTACACGTTGTAACAAGAAATTAATAAATCTCCGAAAGGAAAGATCTTACAGAGCCGTATACCATTCGATGTACATACAATTCCCGTTTCGCGTTTCGTTTTCCTTTCAGTATATTTTATATCCTATATATTTCATTAACGGTAATTAATAGTACGGATAAAGAGACCTAGCTGAGCGCATATGAACATTTAATATGAATCTGAAACATATTATGATGGATGTATTCGTATTTCGATTATCACCCATTATTCTTCCAGATTTCCCCCAGTCCTTTTAATAATTACATAATGAGACGGTATTTGTTTTTTAACGATTATTTGATGTTTAGCTGAGGACCATATGTTAGGTTGGTATATTCTGCAAAATATGTTATACTCTGCAAAATAAAAGCATTGTAGTAATAGTAGTAATAATAGTAGTAGTAGTAGTAGGTAGTAGTAGTAATATAGAATTATTATCATCATCATTATCATCATCATCATCAACACCATCATCATTATTGTTATTATTATTATTATTATTTGTATTATTATCATTAATGTTATTATTATTGTTATCATCATCATCATCATCATCAGCATCATCATCATCATCATCATCATCATTATCAGTATCATTGATATTAATAGTAGTAGTAGTATTACTATTATAGTCATCATCATCATCATCATCATAATCATTATTATTATTATGATCATCATCATCATCATCATCATCATCATCATCATTATTATCATCATCATCCTCATCATTATTATCATCATTATTATTATTATTATTATTATTATTATTATTATTATTATTATTGTCTTCATCATCATCATCATCATCATTATTATTATTATTATTATTATTATTAAAAATATGAGTGTCGACATATCTTACGTTTGTTATAAACTGCGTACAAGTAAATATATATAATCAGAACTCAAAAGAGGACGCATACTTCAAATCAACTTAATATTTAAAAAAGTACTATAACCACATCTAAAGAAAATCTGTGCATTGCGAAAAATGCGCCGAGTATTGTATACATGTATTAGTAAATTTAACTTCTAAAGTATCGCAAAGTATATACAGTAACAAAAAACATATGTCATTTAAATCTTTTGATCATTGTTTTCCTATTCATTCCGCAATCTAGAAAATACAGAAAATCAAAAAGAAAAGAACATTACCTTTCAATCCATTTTAAATTGAGTTCGTCTATAAACTATCATATGTATTCACAATTATGGAATCTCATACATATATTAAATCCCAGCAAGTCTAAAAATTGATAAATAGTTTAACCAATAGAATCTCCGTATGCATGCCACACCAATATTCTGTAGATTCAGTATAAGCAATCCACACAATTTATATCAGCGGCCATGTTCCCTGAAATTGTCGTCTAAAAGGTTTCTAGTAATAATGCAAGTGCCTAACATACCGACAAAGTGAAACATTATTGTTATGGAATTCAATTATATTGCCGTTCACTGTGCCGTTATGTAAAGTGCCGACATAAATGCCAACCTAACTTGCCATTGGTACGCACTTTTATAAATGTTAATGAGATACTTTAATCCATATGTAGGCCTGAAGACTATCAATTATGGTAATGCTCTATCCACTGAACTACAAGGCTACTTGAGAAAATAGTATACTAACTACCATTTATTATGAGGCAAAATAACTTAACCTATTTGAACGCAACTAAAGATGGATCACTAAATATGTAATCCATATTGTCGCAAGTGTAAATTAACATTGCCTGGTGTAATACTGTGTGTTATTAATATGAAACTAATACTTCGCCTCAAATCAACCAAATCTCGACTTGTTATTTAGCGCTTGATGAGTTTGTATGCGCGCGCTTGTTATTACGTAATGCCTATTTAGTGTTAAAACTGCTACAACATACCAATAAATAGAAGTGGTCTAGTGGTTTAGCCTACAACTTTCAAAACTTACAAGTGCAAGGCTGTGGTTCAAATCCCGTTCCGGGCAACTGTTTTTAATCACATATATTTTGGAGCCGTATATTTATCTATGTTACCTGTACGGAGGCTACGGAGGCTAAATAAAAATGTGAAATTTTACGCATCGATTTCTCCTTATATACCGACTTTTGGGGTGTTCGTCGATTTGAAACTACTTCACACGTGACTCATTCATAATCATGAGTTATTACCAGTTAAAATAGGGCGTGTACAGCTTTAATACAGTATATCAAACAGACAAAGCTGCCTTTCAGTAGTTCAACAGACACCGTATAATCACGCTCTGTGAAATTATATAGTTAATCCACACTGTTCTCTGGAATTACTAGAATAACTTCTAATAGGTTTGTTTTTGAAATCATAAAATCAAAATTATTAATTAATTAATAACTAGCTTCTATGATAACTTCAGACTAATGCTCTACTACATCGGGCATTATATTATTTAAGGATACACACGTTCATTTGACCCTGGGTACCAATGAAGACTATAGCTCTGCAATTAGTGAAGCCTTAATTGGTCACCTGATTTGTATGAACAATTTAAACCGATTTGTGTTACCTTGACTACATAATCCGCAAGTAAACTCTTCCTAAATGGAATAATTAGACTTATTAAAGGCCTGTTGGTAATCGTTGAAGTAGCGATCTCGTTTCTTGACTCTGTATATGTTCATTTATGTATACTCGACACAAGGCAAGTCTGGAGTACCACTGCGATTACAAGAATTATAAAGGCTCATTAATTATCGACGTGTGTATTTAGCTAACACAGAATAATTCTGAAAACAGAAAATCAATTTTATGCAGAGGAAACTGATGATTTTCAAGTAAGCACTGAGTTGTGTACAACCGTATTATTGACTATATGGATAAAAGTCGCGTTCTGCCAATTATTCAAATAAAAAATGGCAACATCAATCGCAAATCAAACACACACAGTTGGAAAACGGCGATAAAACAAAGATAAGTAACATATTATAATAAGTTCCTGTTTGTATAAATTACATTATTTTGCGTTTGTTTTTTCGCGCCATCTGCCTATATAGGTCAGTCACTATTTATGTAACGGCTAGATTATCTGCCCACTTCCATGATTAGGCAGGTGTTAACCTTATGTTGGGCACAGAAAGTATTAAGCAGTAATTTCATGTTAATTTTTTGCATGTTATACAAAAGAATGTTGTATGTTTTTTACCATTTCCTGGTCTCACTACAAAGTAGAACTTTAATGCATTGGATTAATATTAATAAAGTAAACTGGACCATTCTGAACAGAAAGTATTCATGTCATATGTCACTTTGTTATGGTGCACAGTTACATGCCCACATACACTTGTACAACGTTGGGTACGACGATCAGGTTAGTATTTTTAGAATTTGTGTGGTGTCATCCATTGAACTTCTTTTTTGACCAATCATTATAGAGTTTGACTTCTTTTTTTACCAATCATTATAGAGTTTGGATCAGATATGCTACTCTTCTTTTATGTATTTGAGTATTAAGGAAAGAGCCATTACTGAAAAAATACGACTCCAAGATAAATTATGTCATTTGCGCTAATACAAAAATAAAACGTGATACATTTCTAGTCCCAATTATCTTACTTTTCTTTTTTGATCCGTTAAAGCTTAGTTTCCAGATGATACAATATTCATCAAAAACGTTTAGGATATTCCGAAAACCTATCGTGTCGTACGATATAATGATTGTAGCTTCGGTGTACAAGCAGCTTCAGCAGAACTGTGATCGTTGACATGTACATGGTTGCTATTTCAAATTAAAATATGGCTTTCCATATTATTCAAGAACAGGGGAAACAAAACCGGCGATAAATGTTCACCTTAACGGACTCTCGTTCGGCAGGAGAAATAACGAGACGAAGCTCCGTCTTCCTATATACGCATAATTTTATGTTTTAATACCTATCATATATCACTTTAAACACTTTCCCGTAACTGAGCAAATAACAGTTTAAACCGAAGTCCATTTCCCCTTACTTTATCAAAGGCTTGGAAAAATGGCTATAAAAGCAAACAAAATAGCTTTTTGTGTTCAAGCGCTAACTTTCTATTTTGTTTATTTCGCTCTTCGGGACATAGTATTGTATTAGATACTGGGACCATACGCCGCTGGACATGGAGGAGGAAAATCTCTATGTCCACCGCCATATGCATGCCATCTTCGGGATGGTTAAAATTATGTACTATTGGTTTTATGAATATTCTGCAAAACCCAGGGCTAGAGGGCGTGAGCGGTAGATAGCATATTTCACTACCGTTCATGAACAGTCTCAATCAAACCTAGACTGCAATAGTTTGTATGTGTTGTGCTTGGCCGTTTCCAAAGGTCCACTATCATACTCTTTTTTCTAGAAGAGACGCATCACTATGATCTAAATATACCATACATTTTTCCTGAAACCTGCTTGTTTTCGATAAGTTTAGTGAATATATAATTAATAATAGCAGTAAAAAATATATTAGCAGTTAATGAGTATACAGTGTTTCAATAAGGAAATATGTAAATAACGTAACATTCTTATGTAAATTAATGCTAAACATGTAACAAATTAAACACAAAAAAAATAAATGCATAATAACTGCCTAAGATGGAATATATCCAATCGTATCCTTCATAAGCTTTGCACTGATGGACAATACATTCTGCATCTCTGTGGCAAAAAGGCCGCTGGGAATTTAAACCAGGTTCTAGGGTACACCAATCCTGACTATAACTATAGTGTCACTGCAATTAAACAAAACAGAAAATGCCCGCCAGGCTATATGCTCTAACCAACTATGCAATATAAGTGAAACACAAATATGTATAACAAAACAGTCATAGAAAGACACGTAGATCTAGTAAGTAGTACTCAATGGTTTTGCAAAAGCCAGAGCAACATGAGATCAAACCGTCGATGCCACTACAAGATTGATCACAAACATTTAACCTTGCCAACCCTTTCACGATTTAGGTAGACCTCATCATAGTGTCCACAATCTGTAAGTATAGAAAAAAATGGATCGACCACTTAACATGCAGCGGTGCAAAATGATAGAGTCGTAACCTCTTTTGATATCATTTTAATAAGTTTAAGAAAGATCGTATGAAAAATATCATGACTAAAGATGATCTTACGAAGTTTGTTAATAGCATGTATGTCACCATAGACGTCCGGTTTTCGCAGAAGAGTTCTTAACTTACTTTTATATTTTAAAAGTAGATAAGGGTTACAATAATACAGATCTCTAAGGCTTTCCGAAGTGTATGGTACTGGTAGCCATGATCGAGTAGCTTTTTAATTGTACACAAGTTACGGATGTTAAAGTGCTCAAATGGACTACAAGCTCTAGAAACTAAAACTGAGAAACATATACCCCATAAGCAGTTGCTCGGTGACTATTCCCGTTTAAATGGGGATAACTAACCATGTCAAAAATGACTCCATTTCTCTTGTCATAGATTTACTCTCCTTTGCATAAATTATAAATTACTATTTAATATTCGTATTTAAGATGTAAGTGGTAATTACGTCCACTTACTAGGGATATCATAGATTTTGGATATTATTTCTCAATGTCCAATCGAGATATGTACATAGAGAACAAAAATGACAGTATCGGAAATATTAGCTCTGTTGAGTTGAAGTGTCTTAGGATAGATAATAGTCACTGTTGTAGAACAAAAGGGTTGTCAATGTTCAATACATCATCCAGATAACGAGAGGTGTTATTCTAGGCGTCGACGACGTCTTTCTGAGTATCTGGTGAAAGGCTAAACATGATATCACTTACATAGCAATTTAATAACAAATCTCCGACAAGAGATGCACAGTTCGAACCAATTGGGATAACAGCAATGTGTCTATAATCCTAACACAAATAGTATGTAATAGCAACATAAGATAATACTGTTCCAGACCAAAAATATATTTTTTCTTTAGCAAAAGTCTGTTAAATAAGTCTTTGATATGCTTGTGTGGTAAAGTTGTATACAGATGACAAATCAACCTTACGCAAACAAGGTAGTGTACTACCTTTCTCAAGCTCTATGCCATATTTTGTCTCTTTGTCTTTAGACCAGATGCCAAAACCCATTTTTTCCGTGGCTGGAATGAGAGATGAGATGGGGTGCAGTATACAAAATATAGAATATTGTCATTTCGTTTCATGTAATATTTTGACACATGTATTGAGATATTACTATATCACCTTACAGTCATCTGTACAAAACTGGAATATAGTTGGGCTAGTATAAATCATGTAACGTCTGCATTTGAATAGAATCTGAATGTGAATAATTTGTCGAAGCAGTGAACAATAATGAGATGACGAAGTACAGCTTGCCGAATGAATTTATTTTCTTATTTCAGCTCAAGTCATGTTGTAAGGATATGCCACGACACATTTACACAAGATGTGTTACACGATACACTACTTTGAAAGAACTAAAGGATATTCCAAGCACCCTGTACGTATCGTATCCGAGTGTTTTCGTACGCATTGTGTACGTATCGTATCCGAGTGTTTTCGTACGCATTGTGTACGTATCGTATCCGAGTGTTTTCGTACGCATTGTGTACGTATCGTATCCGAGTGTTTTCGTACGCATTGTGTAGTATCGTATCCGAGTGTTTTCGTACGCATTGTGTACGTATCGTATCCGAGTGTTTTCGTACGCATTGTGTACGTATCGTATCCGAGTATTTTCTTCTATTTGTTCAGTGATAGTGTTTGTACCACTGGTCTTTTGGTTCAACCACTCTTTAAACATTCTCCATTCTACGCGTTGTGTACGTATCGTATCCGAGTGTTTTCGTACGCATTGTGTACGTATCGTATCCGAGTGTTTTCGTACGCATTGTGTACGTATCGTATCCGAGTCGTTTCGAACGTATTGTGCGTGTCTGGACGTTTTCGTAATTTCAGATTATAAATTGTTCCTACCCGGCCTTTGGGCTGTCAACTCTATTTTTTTTCTTTGTTATATTTTTTTCAGATATGTTACTCCGTTACATCTAGTTTCTGGAGCTTGAAATTACCGATTGAGAAATCATATGCAAAGTTCATAACACTTTTAGATAAATGCGTAGGTATTCAAGTCGCTACATAGCACAGTATTAATAAAGAAACGCCCACTCCCCACCACAAGGCTATATCCTCTTACAAACTACACAGAGATGATCATGTATATATGAATCTAAAAAATATTATAGAAAGCCACAAAGCAAGTACTCAGTGACTTGACAGAGCCAGAGCAACAAGAGAGTAAACCATTAAGGCACGACAAGACAAGATTGAAGAAAAGTGTCAATATTCAATTCAACCCTGGAATAGTAAACATAAACTAGACAAAAAGGACTAGGTATTATAACGGGGAATATTGGTCCTCTATATTGAAATATTTAATGCACACGTTTTGAATACCTATTTTTACTACAAATGAAACGAATCGTTATTAAAACTCATAACAAGTCAGTTTGACGGCTCTAAATGAGTTCGTGAGCCTCACAAACAATGCATTTTCTATAATAAAAAAAACAACATTTTTACTTATTTTCAGCAGTTTTCAATCCGTTTCTGGTATTATAAATACATAGCGCACTATCAATCAACCTGATAATTTGTTACAAATGGTACTTGCTGGGGACGCATCACCAGACAAAAAACTGCTCGTAGGTGTGCACTATATTTTTAGGATCACAAACTTACCCAGAAAGGTCCAAAATCTACACAATATAGCAGAATTACCAAAAACGCCATTTTTTGACACTCGGTTAAATCTTACAGATAACTATTAATAAAAACAATATCTTTTGAAAAAAAAATATGATCAATTTACTTAAAAATGCACAACAAATTATATTTAAATACCAATTTTTGCATTTTGAAAACATTGTGGGCCAAAATACCCTCATACTTTTCTTCTACTATGGATAATATTATATACCCTCAAGAACTTCAACTTAACAAAGGTAATATTTCTGATGCTAACGCTTCTTTATTCGATTTACATCTCTCCATTGAAAATGGTGAACTAATTAGCAAAATATATGACAAGAGAGATGATTTTAATTGTGATATTGTTAAATTAGATGGGGCCTATGTGTCTCAACTTATTCGTTTTTCTAGAGCTTGTACTCGAGTTGAGGACTTTAATATTCGTAATCTTTGTATAACTGAAAAACTGAAAAACTACTACATCAGGGCTACCGTTACCATAAACTTCGTAAAACCTTTGCAAAATTTTATTATCGTAACCCTGATCTTCTTTCCAAATATAAAAATAATTTAAGGACTCTTCTGCGACAAGGACACAACCTGACTTCGTAAGATCCTTGGTCACGATCACTTTCATACTAGTCTATCTTTGTTAAACTTGTTAAAAGGTTTATCAAAAGAGGTTATGACAATATCATTTTGCAACGCACTGCATGCTTGGTGGTGGACCCATTTACAGTTCGCCACTATGCTTTCTTCTTTAATTGTGCGATGACCGGACAGGCTGTGGACCCTATGATGACGTATACCTAAAGCCCAAAAGGACGGTGAAGTTTGAAATTTGTCTACAATCTTGTCGTCTTGTCGTGCCCTCGATGATTTTTTCTCCTGTTGCTCTGGCTTCTGCCAAGTCATTGAGTACATTCTTTGTGGCTTTCTAGGCTATTGTATTTTTGTATTTATATATACACGAGCATTTTTTTGTTTCATTTATATTGCCTATATTGCCTATTAATGCTGCCTTGTTGGTTAGAGAATAATTCCTGGCGGGGATTTCTTTATTGACACTGTCCCGTTTTATTGGGATGACAGTAGGGTAAGTGTTAGGTTTGGTGTACCCTAGAACTTGGTTTAGACCCCATGGGCCTTTTTTGCCACTGACCGTTCCAAGGTGGTAGCCCTATTGTCAACCCTTTTATGTTTGTGATGTCTTATTTGGCCTTGTATTCATCTTTAAAGTTGTTCTTTGTTTATGTGTGTGTTTGTGGTTGACTGTCGTCCTTGAATGCTACTTTTCCTGTTCGGTTTTTATATCTAGTTTTATACCTTGTCCTTTAAGAGGTTATTATGTTTGGCATTTAAGATGTTTGTTATTGTTGTTGGTGGTGGTGGTGGTGGTTTGTTGATGTTTTTTGTTGTTTTTTGTTTTTGTTGTTGCATTGCTGTTGTTGTTGTTGTTGTTGTTGTTTTTTGGTTGCTTTGTTCCTTTGTTTTATTTTTCCAAGATTCAAAAAGAACATTACTGTGAATTGCTATGTTAGTTTGAATAAAAAGAAATGAAAATGCTAGCCGGTATACACACATGTATATTGCTGTTTATAGTTCGAATGTCAACTTCTGTTTCTTTTAATTAAGGTACCATTTGGGTTTGTATTATATGGCGAACGTCCACAGAGGTACATACATATGTGTTTATATTATATGGCGAACGTCCACAGAGGTACATACATATGTGTTTATATTATATGGCGAACGTCCACAGAGGTGCATACACAATATGTGTTTAGCGTCTCCGAACACTCCTTATATGTAATGACAATAATTGTATCTTCCGTACAACCTTAATGGTTAACGTTATACATATATATAATTAACATAAAGCATATAACGTAATCATGGTACTCGAAGACTATTTAGAAGACTAAGGTTGTATGCTCTCATCTAATGATTGTTAAATTCTGATATGTCATAATATGTACACACTATGTTTACCCTGTGATTATGAATCTCAAAGACTAATCAGAAGCCTATAGTTGTATGCTCTCATCGAAAGAGTGTTAACTCCTAATATGGCATAATATGTAAACATTATTGTTTACCCTGTCATTATGATTCTATTCGATAGGCGTGATTGCGTATGTAAAAGAAAATTAAGGATCACAACTGTGTACATAAGTAGGAGGCTCTAAACCAAATTAACATGATATGCGCCTAGGAGGCTCTAAACCAAATTAACATGATATGCGCCTAGGAGGCTCTGAACCAAATTAACATGATATGCGCGTCATAATACAATCTCTTATCAGTCAATCTTGTTCGTGATTATCAATATCCTATTCGTTTACGTATAGAAATGTAATAACAACGGGTGTCTCAGAAGTGTAAGTGCAAATTGCCGAGCAGTTGCGTAACCACGTGATTACCCATGCGACCTATTTGGACATATCCAGGAGGCCGTTTTGCTTTCGGAGGTGTATGAACTGTTGGGGAGTTTTGGTGTGAGAGTTATTGGGAGTTCTCAGAGTCTGAACATGTGACTTCGAGTTGGTCATATTTAAGCACATTGAGAATAGAACAAAATTCTGTCGTTGCCATTCAGTCCGCAATTACTGTAGACATACTTGGCGCCTTTGCCCTTCAAGTATGTATATATACGTCCTGGACATCTGACCATTACTATTTCACTCTTGAAATACCAGTTTTTTTATAATTTCATTTATGTACACAAGCTATCAGTTTCACAATATTCACCACCTGTCTGTAAGTAGACAGATGGCAGATGGCCGATATTGCGTTATGCCGTTCTTCCAACAGTCAGCAAATAGTCCTATCAAACAGAACTCCCTGCTAGTAAAACCCGTCAAACATTTCATATTAAATTACATAGTAAATACAGCTTTCAAAAATGTTTTTTCACAAGTCACCAACAGTAGATATAAAAGTCTAACAGGAAATGTAGCATTCCAGGACAACAGTAAACAAACAACAATTACAATGATAAGTAAAAGGCAAAGTATTTGACATCACAAATATAAAAAAGGTTGACAAAAGGGCTACTGCCTTGGTATGGTCAATAAATAAAGAAATCCCCTTAATATATAATCTTTACAAACTAGGCAGCATTAATAGGCAAAATAAGTTTAACACAAATTTGATAATGTATACTAAACCAAATTGCTAAGTACCAACCTAAGAATATGTCAATAATATTCTCATTGTTTTGTGTATTTTGAGCTTGATTAGAGATACGGTTAAACTGCAAAATGACGAGTGTAAATCGTCTTCTCTGATTGCATGAACATATTTTAAAACTTTTAAGTCAATGTGTTTTCTTAGAAATGAGTTATAACACTTATATGCAACTGGGTATATAGGATTTTATTAAGTTCTTCGAATTAGTGAAGCTTTCGATGTTCCTAATTCTAAAATATGCCAGTTAAAATTATTTTGACACCATGTTTTACTAGCATTACCACTACAAATGCGTTTGCAAAAGAAATTTTCGAAATATATAATGTTAACGCTGAATTACAGTTACTTGAATTTCAAACAATATTCAATTTATTAAAGAGAGGTAATTTAAGATTATCCATATTTCATTTTTTTATAGATGGAAAATCTGCGATAAATGGGTCAATTTTTTACGTGTTTTCCTTTTATTTTATACCACTTTTAAGAATTTTATATCTTTAAGCGATCTTTGACTCATGTTATGTGTTTTATCAGTACATTTCATGTTTTAATATAAAGGGAGGGTAACTCTCAAAATATGTAACAATTTAAACAAAAAATAAATGTTTTACAAACTATGGGTCAAAACAAAATACTTATCATATATCAATTCTAAAATATATTTAAAATAAGAAAATTAGTTAAGATACAAAAGTTGATACTTAGAAATTGTGTTCAGTGTAATATGAATATAAAAATAACACTAGAAAACTACAAAGCAAATACTCGATGACTTGGCTGAAGAATCGAGTACTCATAGCGTCTTATAACGCAAATACTCGATGACTTGGCTGAAGAATCGAGTACTCATAGCGTCTTATAACATATATATTCATTTTAGGCTCGTGAATGTTTGGGCTATAGAAACGCATGCATAGGTAGAACAAAATCATCAAAAACCAGTAGCTTAGGGTAAAGCTTTAATAAAATATTAGTAAACATTCATAAATATGAGCAATGGTTTGATAAATAAATAAAACATACTATATAATCAACATTATGGATGACAGTTGGTTCACAGCTGTACCAGACATGCACAATAAGTCAATACCGTACTAAGAAATACCCTGAACATTTTGTTCATATTTAAAATTCAATATTTAAAATGCTTCCAATTTCCGAGATGTTCAGATACTCAGTAGGTCAAAGGGTGTGACTCGGATTTTATCCTCCGTCGTTATATAAAAAATCTAAATAGTTGACCGTAATTTAAAGGGAGTACATCAGGCTTTTCATCGGGGTCTAGGTGTCCGACTTAAAATTGACAAATATTAATATTTTCTATTCTACATGGCCAAAACATAATGAATGAGCCTAAAAAGTATCCCTTATTTGCAAAGAAATTCATTCTGTACAGTAATTCATGCTATCCTAGGTGACGCACCAGGGTTAAGTTCAGCATTTTACGTCCGATTCCGTCCTAGCTATACGGTGTTTTCAAAGTTTAGACATTAACAAAATGGTTCGAACATCATATTTTGATTGATATAAGTGTTTTATCATGAATTGGAACATTTTTATAATTTAAGATATTTCTAGAAAAATCCTGATGTACCCCCTTTAAATTCAAGGTATCTAAATTGATGTTTTGAAATCAGACAAAACTAAAAGAAGATACACAACGTTATTGATAAAGTCACAATCTGGAGACAATATCATACTAAAATTATGTCTCAGCAAACCTAGTTTTACATATTAGACCAGTTTGTCTTGGCGTAAGACATCACCAGTAATTCGAATTCGACCAACGACATAATCCGATTAAAGAATTAAGCAGTCTATCTGTACACCGCGTAGAGATCTTTGCTATGTCTTTTTTCTAAATAAGACGCCAACTTTATAATAATGTTTGTAGATACCGACTTATTAAATAAAGATTTTGAATCCAATTATCAAACGAAACTCGTTACTAAAGCTACAAAGAGCATCCAATACAGTTTAAGCATTATGTCCCGTTTTGTGGAATCCCACTGAGATGGCATTTGGAAAAAATAAATTAGAACTCAAATAAACTTGAATATGTTCATATGAAACTTACAGTTTAATATGTTTACACATTTATCTAGCCAATTACCTACCCTTGCATTATACATACCTACTTGATAAATATGTGAATTAGTCAATGCACACAACCTTGAGTATGGCATAAGCTATGTATAGATCAATACACACTTATACACGCATGACCTTGAGTATGACAGATCAATACACACTTTTAGCAAGTTTGTATTTATTATTCATTTACAGTACTGTCTAGATAAAAAAAAAGTGTAAACATATTAAACGGCAAGTTACATGTAAAAAAAATCAGGATTATTTGCCAAATTGAGTTGGTTTTTTTCTTTTGTTACTGAAACCACAAAAGAGGCATACTCTACTCATTCGTCGCACTCTGATGAGACACAAACCATAATATCTGAGGTGGTAATCGTTAACACACAACACAAGACATGCTGAAAACAACCATAATATTCAACAATGTTCTTCAATTGTACTGAGTATGTCACAGTCATACTGACTAATTATCTCTTTAAATATGATTAATGTTTAAATTCAGAAAAACTAACTGACGTCGCCTAATTTAATAGTGGTGATCGATGCACAGAATTTCGTGTCTATTCAGCGTGATCCTATGCTTGTCCGGTAATAGCACGGACCAAAAGGAACACCTATTACGTATATACAAAACTCTTATCCAACACACACAACCACAGACCTAATAACAAATTATTAATATGTCTGCGACACAACCAAACAGCATGGTAGAAATGACGCTGGATAAAAAACATGCAGATAAGAAACTCAGCGTAAAATATTTGAGAACCTTGGACCGGTCAATGGCAGAAATTAAAAATGGGTGAGTTTTGTTATACAAATCTCCTAATTCTCCTAAAGTTATTTTGATAAGTAATATACAATGACAATAAAATGTCCTACCGGAAAGAGATCAACAATAACGGCAATATACAAATACACATATAAATGACAGGTTAAATGTTCTGACCAATGAAATGCTTAGATTAGTTCAAATGTTTGTTGTTGTTTTGTTGTTTGTTTTTTTGTTGTTGTTTTTTGTTTTATTTTTTGGTAAACACGAATATATATATATATATATACAAAAACATGTTATGATATCATTAAACATCCGTGTCATAGTCACCCCTAAAGTGTTACCGAGGCAAATCCCTTTCTACGATGTAGGGATCGAGGCATGTCCCATGCTTTGTTTTGATTTCTATATGCGATTTCCTTTCCTGTAACAACATATTTATCATGCAATTGTATGTCATTATTTTAATGTGAATATAAGTATCCATCATGAGTATCCATGTGAGATAGAGAATTCTTGCATACCGGACAAGGATATCCGTCATTTTACCGGGGCTAGATATTTCCATCTCACCCCAGGGTCGAGATAAAATTTACGCGCGCCAACATCCGCTATGCAGGAAAACATGCAAAACGTTAGTAGCTGGCGGCGTCAACGCACAACATGTCTCTGATACGCAAGAAAAAGAATCTATCATGGGTATTCGGTTCAGATAGGGAATTCCAACCCTCGGTATAAGTGTTTTAATCGGAACCTCGGTTCCGATAAAAACACTTTTACCTCGGGCTGGAATTCCTATCTTCACCGGATATCCATGATAGATTCTTATAATCTCACATGAGGAAAATGCCTATTTCACATGAGCAGAAATGGGAGAAATATGTATCTTCCAATAGTCTACAGAACCAACTGCCTCGGAGGCCTCGGTGTGCATCAGCGTAGCTACGAATCTGAACGTGACAGTGGTAATTATATTACCAAAAACAATAACAGTAAGAAGAAAAACTGTGCCGTGTGGCGACCGTAGAAAGTCTCCCCGTACATCCCATCAATATTGTTATCTTTTCATCCCACAGGGATTGTATGACAGTTATTGATCCAGTTTTTCCTTAAACACGTGTTCTTTATTTCTGTGTGTATTTGTGGTTGACTGTCGTCCTTGAATGCTGATTTTTCTTTCGATTTTTATATCTATATTCAACGGTATTTAACAAAATAATATCCGACAGTTCATTGTCGGAAATGTCAAAGGACAAAATAAAACACCACGTTTCACAAAAAAGCTAGAGGTCCGATAAAAACATACACATTAATTTGTATAATACATCTCCTGACAATCTCAAAAATAAAAGTGAAATAAGTAATAGATAGAGTATGGTCTCACCGAGTTGGCTTATTTAAACACCGAGATGGGCGTAGCCAACGAGCTGAGACAGACTCTTTTTTGTAGCATGGTGTACTTAGTAACACTGTGACGTCATAGTGACCGTACTCTAAATTCCACTATATGGTACTTGTAGTACGGTATAGCCACGCCCCTTTTGTTACCCTAAATTAAACGATTTAATGCTCTGCATTCATCAAAGGAAATGTCACCGACCATGCTACAACTACATGAAGAGATCGATCACATGCCAAATTATCGGAACCAATCAGATTGCAGATTGTGGCATTTGTTATATACTATTTAATACCGCAATCAACCAACTTCGGTCAGAGTGTCGTCTACTATGTGTCTACTGAACCGAAGGTTCCGTCTTCGAGCCTTCTATAAGGCAACATTTTTTAAACCATACAATGTAAAAACATTCAAAAAATATTATACGAAACTACTACGTAATACATCTGATTGGTTCCGACAATTTGGCATTTGAGAACTCAGTGAACATTAGTTGCCGATTGTTTCCGTGTCATTTTTTGTGTAGGTACGTACATAATGAAGTTATGTGTACAACCATCGAATGTTTGTTTTCTCATGACAAGAATAAACTCTGTATCGGCTGTGACTAGTCGCATATCGTTCTATTAGACCTGTACAACTAACTACGGTAACGATTACGGTAAGGATTACGATAAGGAATACCGACTAAAACAGAGGGGTTTTCTCAACAAGCAATACCCCTTGAATGCTCGACCAAGCGTTTGCGCATCACTATATATAGGCCAATGAAATTTATTATTGACACTGCATGAACTTGTAGGGAAAAGTGGGTGGTCTGCCACGTCTACAAAATATCTACCGTCATATAAAGCCTAAAATGTGCTGAAAATAACGTACACCACAATTCAAGCAAACAGCAATCATTATTTTAGAATTTATTAAACTAGTTGGCATACATAATAGGATGAGATGGTTTGCAGAGCAATATATCATTTTTACCAACGACCAATTATTCACCATGCTTCCTTTTCTAGGCCTCACCTAATAAAGTTGATATTCGCTTCATACCATCTTTGCAAACTGGTTAAATTAACTTAATATGTTTTGCATTTTCTTGATACTTTCCTTTAAAACAATATAGCGCTTAATCTCGAATATACTTCATTTTTCAAGTAGGTGGGACTATTTACGCTCGGCTGCGCACGCATAGAAAGTGAGTATTCCGCTTCAAGGAGGTGAACGAACTGTACGCGATGCATGCAGACACTGCGCTTTCATCCGGTATGTCTTAACAGAAAATGGATATTCCACTGCATGAAAAGACATTGACAGTAGTGATTTCTCTTTTTCTTTTTGTTATCATTAGAATTGTTGCTGATACTATTATAGCGACGGGAAAATAATGTAAATACAACCATTAATTCTCCTTTCCCCCCCGCTGTTTATTCGGTTTTGCCGGTTTTAAATGGAAAAATCCACGAAGCGTATTTTTTTCGGCGTTTATGCGGTTTTAAACGACGGTAATCAATGGCAAATTTGCCATAAGACACTAACGCGATTCGTGGATTACGCCATTTAATATCGACGTTTAAAACCGCATTAATTAACGCCGAAGAAAATGCGAAATAATTCCTTAATAAATGAGCAATCGTGTATTACATACATTGTAAAAGAAAAAAAACTAATCTTCAATAGTTGCGGCCTCATCCATTTCGATGTTAGGGTTAACTGATCAATTTCATTGTTCTAGTGTGCATTCAAGGCGATAAGCGCACGCGCTGCACGATTTTTCAGTTTTTCAAAACCCCCACAGGGTTTTGTATCAGTAAAGTCAGATGTTGAAATAAAAGGTAGTACCATTTGAGTTTACAGTACCACTATAGGTTTAAAAACATTTATTGTTGCAAAATAATCAACACTTAGGAATAGGTAAAGCAATTTATTGCACTATTCAAATGTGTAAAAAGTTTTAAAAAAATAAAAATAACAGAATGCCGTGACTTAAAAAAAGAGCGCAAAATTGCCGTTTGACTCTTTAAATGTATCCTGGTGCGTAACCTAGGATAGCACAAATTGCTGTCCCGCAATGAATATTCTTGTAAAAAATGGGTAGTTTTAGTTTCACACATTAAATTTAGACCATCTAAATTAGGAAATATCAATATTTTTATAACAACATTTTATTTCGAAAGAGCCTCCGCTGCCCCCGCCTCCGTCCCTCCCACACACAAATACTCAAACCAAAATCTTGGATCTGCATCTGATGTGTACCCTCCTCTCAAAACGTTTTTAGTGATCACTTATTCAGGCAAGCCCCTTTAAATCTCCAGCCGCGTCTGGATGGTTGTATCGAAGACTGTATTGAGAAAAAATTCTGAAAGGTCGATGCATATGACGTATATTGACAGAAATTAATTAGAAATAATATGTATATTTTAATTTGATTTTTTTATTGTTTTTTTTCTTCACAAACCCCTCTGAGCCTACTAAAATCCAGGTTGTTATACAACTTTGAGATCAGCCCCCAACATTTTCTCGTGCTTAGAATTTAGTCTGAAGTCATAGTCGCTATCGTAGTTAGTTGTACAGGTCTATTACGTACATGAATTATATGATTAACCTGCTATCTAAAATAATAAACTAGGTTCATATTTCCGATACTCCACACGTTACATATCACTGCAAGGTATTCTTGTTCCGTGAACTGTGTAGAATATCATACCATTTTCACTCACACATTATTTGGTTCATGCATTCAGTAATCTATTGGAACTCGTTTTGGATCTATGTCCTATGTCTGTATGGTTATTCTAGTAAAATGAGAATACATCATACTCTAAGGTTAAAATGGATTCTGAAAAAGTTCTGTTTTGACACTGTTCTTTATTAAACTTTTGTGGCTCCGCCTTTTTTATTGGCACTTTATTCAATTTGTGTGGCTCCGCCCTTTTTTACTGGCACTTTATTAGACTTGTGTAGCTCCGCCCTTTTTTGGTTCACCGTGTTCATCTAGAAGTGCCTCGTTAGACTGTAGGTCTTGCATATTTCCTGACTTTTGCCCGACTAAAACTTCATCGTCGTCTTCAGGGTGCTGCAATAGTGTCGAAAAGGAACATGTTATCTAAGAATCCTGTCAAAAATAAAATGCTACTACTCATATCATGATTCACGGTTGTCCTATACTCAATGCATTGATAAGTTGCCAGTTAAATGTGAAAATAAAATGCGTTTGTGTCTAATCGTGATTGAACCATGAAGGCATGATTAACTGGGGTCGATGACCATGCGTACTTAACAAGAGGTCAAAACCCTCGAAGCGCTTTAATGTAAGAACATGACTGGACTGTTTCAGAAAGAAAAAAAAAATTCGCGGAGTATGTCAGTCCAGACTGGTTGCCAAGCACAAGCACACGTGTGTGCAAACACATAACAATAATCTTGATATCACCAGCAATTGTTTCAAAAAAGTTTCATCAAACGTTTGTGAGACGTAAAGATCAGCAATATGTAAGCAAAACAAAAAGAGAGATGGGTGGCCATTCTGGATTCCTGTGTTATGTCATGAAGATTCGAAGAACAGTTATAAAAGACAAAATCCGTGATCACTAAGAAATATTTCTTATGATGTCTCGTTGATTCTATCTTAAATTTAAATTACTATGAAATCCAAATATAATCTAAAATAGATTAAAACATATAAATGATATTTTAGAAGTTAAAAAAAATCACTTCAATTATTTAGACAAGGTTTAGATCATCTTTGGATCTTGCAGCAAGTTAAATTTAAGAAAACGTAAAAACGTCGATTTTGTTCTCTGTATCGTTTGCTCTTCAAAACATAGGTCAATAGAGTTTATAGGAGAGCGAATGGTCCATCGTCGTTTGTCGTGTAAGATCTTATATAAACAAACACCCAAACCAGATTTGATGGAATTCCCATGTCCTTAATCAGGTAATTGCGTAAAACTCTATTGTAACATAAACAAGGGTAATACCAAAGGTCCATTACGCTCACGTCAATCTCATTCAATATGTTTATGTTATACACATTCTGGCTATTAAAGATGGTACGAGCGTACTTCACTTATTTTACTTACTGAAGAACAAAACTTATGTTGGTTT
Organism: Cyrtodaria siliqua; assembly: GCA_037043455.1. NCBI lineage: Eukaryota > Metazoa > Mollusca > Bivalvia > Adapedonta > Hiatellidae > Cyrtodaria > Cyrtodaria siliqua. Next base: position 12,274 of record JAWPHD010005626.1, on the reverse strand, counting down.
TTGTCAATATCGAACGTATATATAATCATACATGTGATATTTTCAGGAGGGTTACCAGGGAGATTTGACTTTTTTTTCAGGGAGATTTGACAAAATTCAGGGAGGTTTTTATACTCAAATTTTAACGCGTACCGGTATATTTTTTTTCTGATATAAACCTTAATAAAGGGGGTAAATCAGCATAAAACATGATATTGTATACATACAATAGTTGAATACTGTTTATTTCATGTTAGCATAGCATATAATCAAGTATAGCATGTAATTAAACACTTTATATAGACTCTGTCCACTTTTTAACCACTAATTACAACAAGACTTGGCTGCTGCCAGCATCACCTTTTAGTTAATGATGATCATTAATCTGCTTTCATAAACATACCATAAAATAACATCATTTAAATCTGCTAGGGTATATATCTTGAGACTCTGTCCACTTTTTAACCACTAATTACAACAAGACTTGGCTGCTGCCAGCATCACCTTTGTCGGTTGAAAGTCTACACAATTGTTCACATTATTAAACTTGGCTCTCATCAATATTATATACCAAATATCAATCGATGCCGAATTCGCTAATTACCACCCCACTCACAGTCGGTGTATTCCTTAATCCTATCATAATCAACCTCCCATGGACATTACAGGTATCGCCGCCACGTGTCATAAACAAACAATCCAATCATTATTTTCACACAATTAACCAATTACCTGACATGCTAATCCTTTTAATTACCCGCCCAGGGGCAATGTTTTCACAGATATAGATAAGACCGAAAGTGTTTATTCTAGATCATTCGGAAAACTCGGTCTTGATCCCATAAATCATAGCAATTACCCAAAAGGATTCGCAAATAGCGAAATTTTGTAACTCGGCGGAAAATACCGGGAGAAATGGAGCTCCCGGCGGGAGGCCGGGAGATCCCATGAAATTCCGGGAGAAATTAGCTCCCGGCGGGAGATATCACATGTATGCATAATATGTATCTATTGCAGTAAACACAGTAGATTATACATGCCGAGCTGCCATACATGCCATACATGCATAAATAAATTGTTTTCCTTAAGCCGAATTTTAGATTTTAAATAAAGGTATGTAAATCACTCACCGTTTCAGCCCATTTGTAAATACAGAATTCCACAATGGAAACAAAGCATCCAAACACAATTCCACAAGCCAGTATGAGGAGGGCGCCTGAAAAGGTCCCTAGATTCATTTGGTAAAACGTTGGTGTTTCATAGACATCTTCTTTCGATTCGAGTATGGTATCCTCGCACCGATTTTTAAACCACACGTTTCCTAATTGAGACAATCTGCCAACTTCTTGAAGCTTTAGCAAAGCCAGGTTAACATCTTTCACGAGCGGAGAATCCAATCTGAACCCCAGAGCTAACTGTCTTGTTACAGTATTAGTGTCACGGATCATGTACAAGTCACATGGCTGTTGGTTTGTGAAATATCTGGCATAATTCGATTCAAAAATAAGGGCGAAGTCCCCATGTGTTTTTTTCCTGAGGTAGTCGATTCCTTCGATACTGGTGCCAATAGTAACGTTAGCTTCTTTCGCTTTCTTAAAGATCTTGTTGTCTACCTCATTCACCGAGTGTTCGAAGAATGCTTCAGTTGAACCACCCTGAATAAATCCAACACCGATATCGTCACTTTTAGCAAGGTCTCTGGAGGTAGAAATTAAATTACACAATTACATGGAAGTATAGTTAATCTTTATCTTTATCCATTCTTGAAAATAGGTGTAGGTATTTAAACATGAAGCCATTCTCATCAGTAAATAATATGACAATGTATTCTGTTAACTGGAGACATTGGGTACATTTTATTACTCACTTACAATCTGTATTTCTGATAGTTCTGAAAAGAAACAATTATCAAACAAGAGGTCAATAACCTTGAAGCTCTACTGATAGGTTTTTCATAGCTAGATCAATATTCCTGTGAAGTTTCATGAAAATCTGTCAAATAGTTTCAGAGGAGTAGTCGCTACAAGTTTTTACTATATAACTCTATATAAACAAAGATGGCCGCGGCAGCCATATTTAATGTTGAATTAAAATATTTTTCAACAAGGACCAACATCATGTCATGCTGATCATTTTAGAGAAAGTCCCATATCAAATATCACTAATAGTTTTCAAGAAGTAGTCGCTACAAATGTGTTTTTAAAAATATATATCTTTAGCCGTGGTGGCCATATTGAATTTACAGCCGACCTAAAATTTTGCTAGGATCAACTAGACAGCAAGAGCAACATTTTAGAGGAGTAGTCGCTACACGTTTTTATTATATAACTCTATGTAAAAAAAGATAGCCGCTGGCTGCCATGTTTAATGTCGAATCGAAATAATTTTCGACAAGGATCAACACCATGTTGAAGCTGATCATTTTAGAAAAAAGTCCCATATCAATATCACTTATAGTTGTCAAGAAGTATTCGCTACAAACTTGTTTTTTTAAATCTATTAAAGCCGTGGCGGCTATCTTGGATTTCCGGCCAACCTGGAATTTTGCTAGGATCAATTAGACATCAAGAGTAGAAGTCCTGTGAAGTTTCATGAACATATGTCAAGTAGTTTCAGAGGAGTAGCCGTTACAAGGTTTTACTATATAACTCTATGTAAACAAAGATGGCCACTGGCGGCCACGTTTAACTTCAAATCAAAACTATTTTCGACAACGATCAACATCTTGTCATGCTAATCATTTTAGAAAAAGATCACTTATAGTTTTAAAAAAGTAGTCGCTACAAACTTGTTTTTTAAAAATCTATTTTTAGCTTTGGCGGCCATGCTGGATTTCACATCAACATGAAATTTTGCTTGGATCAACTAGACATCATGGGCAACATTTCTCTAAAGTTCATGAACATCTATCCAGTAGATTCAGAGTCGCTGCAATGAAAATTTTACGGACGGATGGACAGACGAGGCCCTCTTTACAAAGTAATTACAAGTATGTATCAGAAACACAGAGTAATAACCCAAGTAAAATCAAGTAATATATAGAGTATGGTCTCATCGAGTTGGTTGATTTAAACATTGACATTGAATTAGTCCATCGAGGTGTTTAGATCAACCATGCTACAATGGAAGGGAAAAAAGACACAAACAAATCCGTTTTATGATTCAGTTTTAACAAAATCAATTTCAGTTATGTTTATTTATGTTATGCAATTGTTAGAAGACAATTTAACTAATTTGCATGGTCGTAAATGCTTTGCAGTTTTATTTCAAATTACCGTCCAGGTTTTGAAGGTACTTGCTTTAAAACGCCTCTAATTCGGCTAAATGTTCTGACCTTATGTTATGTTATTCAACCATATCCAATATTTAAGAAGGAACAAGCTGCTTATAAAGTTTAAACAGAAACACGGCTCTTTCTCGCCCTCGATCGATACTAGTATCATCTCTCGTGTTTGGCGCTTGGAATTATGGGGGGGAAAGTAGTCCGGTCAAACATGGCGGCCCCCATCAAGCAGGACACGCCAGTGAAGACGATATTCAACAAAGACAATCCTTGTACGTATGGAATAATCGTGTGAAGAATGTGTTATGGTGCATTACTTTAACTTCATTTAGAAGTAATATGACATAGGCAATGCCTAGATAACAGGAAATAATTTAATTAGAACGCGTTATGTTTCAGTAGTGCATGTGCACACCGAATTACTGCACCGCGGATGAAGTCCTGAAAAATCAGTGCCGAATATCAGTGATGAATTTGAAAAAAATCGATATGACGTCAGTATGAAACATGGCTTTTTTAAGAACGTTTTTTGGCTAATCATCGCATTTGTAGCTTACAACTGCGTTAGCACTTAACGTCATTCAAAATGGCGGGAGGGACTGCGTGGACGTCATTCAAAATGGCGGGAGGGCTGGCGTGGCGCAGTCGGTAGCGCGGCGGATTTGTAACCGGAGGCCTCGGGTTCAATCCTCCGTGGTGCCACTGAGTTTCGTCGGTGTGTTCTTGGGCAAGACACTTTCTCTCCGTCGGATGGGGACGTAAACCGGGCGGTCCCGTGTATCGGTCTATCCTCCGAGCACGTTAAAGAACCATAGGAACCTATTCGATAATAAGAGTAGGGCACTGTTCCCGGATTCCTATGTATCCTTCCCCTCTCTCTGGGGCGGCTCGAAATAACCTATACTGTATTGATGAGCCGATAAACAACATTCAATTCAAAATGGCGGCCACGATTGCGGCCAAAACAACATATGCTTCCTCTGTGTTATTGTCTTCTGCATCTATGAAACGAATTTAATAAAACATGTACAGACATACGCATCTACATGTCTGCGTATTATTGTTATACTCAGTCTACTTGAACAAGCAGACGACAGGTTACTATTGGCATAAGTAGTAACGAGATGACTCCATGACGGACTATTCGCCTAACTAATGCCCTGCTTAAAACAATGCATTAAACATACACTTATCACACTTTCTAATTACACACATTTGTATCTTAAATAATTTTCTTAGTTTAAATATATTTTACACTTTACAATATTGTGATAAGAATATTGTTTGGACCGATAGTTTGAAAATATTTATTTTATGTTTAAATTGCTCCATCTTTAGGGAGTTACCCTCCTTTTATATGAAAACACGAAATGTGCTGCTAAAACATATAACTTGAATTGAAGTCCGCTTAAAGATACACACTTCTTAAGACTGGTAGAAAATAATACAAAAAATAAATAAAACTTTGACCCATTTATTGCAAATGTTCCCTCTATAATGAAATGAAATATGGATAATCCTAAATTACCTCCCTTTTAATTGAATATCGTTTGAAATTCAGGTATGAAAGCACCAATTATTTTTCCCATAGACACCAATGTTAAAGTGTCACATATTAATGATTTGCTGCAAATTCAACTCAAGTATGGATAATGCAGCAGTGTAATGTTCATATAGAAAACTATTTTTCCACTTGAAAAATCACCAGAAAATGTGGGGTCACAAGACATGTAAGAAAGTTCTTGTTTGTTTACTAAACAGGTCAAGGGTACAGCTGTTTTTATTGATCGACTGTTTTCATTGCTCATAAAGTGTAAGCATAGAGTCGAAATTTCGAAAATGTTCATCAGTGATCCAGTAAAACCTATCAATATGCTTCTTATACATATAACCACAAAATCGAATAGAAATGGGCAGTTTTCCCCTACTTATAATGCCCATTTCCATCGAAAAAGGAGGGATTACTTTTTATTATAGGAACTACATTCGACTACACCTCGGAGGTTTCTACACCTCGGAGGTTTACATGTAATTGGTGGTGGTAAACCTTCAAGTAACTAATTCAGCGTTAACATTTAAGCTTTTTTCGAAATAATAATTTCGAACACATTTGTAGTGAAAATAACTTTAGTTGACATAATTAGGATCACAGAAAACTGCACTAATTCAAAGCACTTAACGAATTTTGACTAGTATATATATATTTAAACCTAAATTCCACCATGCATTTCAATCAGATGAAGGCCGTCTTAAAGATACAACACACAACATATTATAATGAATAAGTGTAAACGTGTATATTTAGTTAAACAAAAAGGCATTATGTATGCGCTTATGTATTAGTCCGTGTTTATTAAGTGGAATTTAACAAAAATATAAACTCAAATGCAGCGACCATATTTAGCGAATGTTGGATTTTATTTTGTTAAGATTCCATTTCATAACCTACTTTTCATTGAAATGCAAATCAACATTACCGCGAGCGCATTGTACCATTGTACTATGACGCCCTGAACACTAAAGGACTCTCACCACTATTATCTACCTTGAATACTCATGCCCTACAGATGAAGGAGGTAGATTTAAAAAAAAACAAGTCCGCTTTTCTACATTTTACAGGATACATTGATTTATCTTTACCAGGTCCTAAATCTACAGCATTTTAGAAAGAGATCACATAAAAATGCATGTTGATATAAGATTTCTAGTCTCATTTTACTCATCATGTGTTAATTGTGTTTTAAATTGCAGATATTGGATCAATGAAGAATTTAACCATAAATACATATTGTAAATATTGTTTGTCTCTATGCCACGAACAAAAACATTACAATGGGACCCTATGGAAAATTAATTCTGGTGTGAGACGTAAATGAAATCGTGATCGCACTAAATAAAATAGAGACATTATCTGAATTCTAATGAAATAAGTTATTACAAAATTTGAAAATCTAGTCGATCTGAATAAATTGTAAAATAAGTTCAACACTAAGCTCGAATAATATTCGTTTTAAATTCCAGATAGACAATTATTGAATATATGACAATAAACATTTCTCTTACGCCATGCTTTTAATCTTTGCATATCCCGCAAGTTCCAATTGCGCCGGTCCAAGGCGTAGAAAGTTGGTAAGACTTGCTGTATACGTCAAAATGAAGATTATGACAAAAAACCACCATGCTGTTACGGTGATCCTACCTCCCATGGAACGAGGAGCTCTAACATAACCTGTAAAACAGAGGCTGATAATGATATTTACTTTCGATAGCAAAACTGTTTTTTAAAAAGAGACAGATAACGGTATTCACCTCATATGGAACAAGAGGAGCGCTTACTTAACCTGAAAAATTGATCCTGATAAGGTTATATACCTTCTATGTAATCAGGAGTGCTAACAATTGAGACTGCTAATGTTATTTACCTCTCACGAAAATAGAGACTGGTACGGTTATTTACCGCTCATTTAAGCACGTGCTTTAACATTACTTGCAAAATAGATACTGATAATGTTATTTACCTCCCATTGAACGAGGAGCTCTAAAATAACCTGTAAAACTTAGGCTGACAAGGTTATTTACCTCCCATTGAACGAGCAGTTCTAAAATAACATGTACAACTGAGGCAGACAAGGTTATTTACCTCCCATTGAACAAGGAGCTTTAAAATAACATGCAAAACTGAGGCTGACGAAGTCATTTACCTGCCACGAAACAATGTGTTCTAACATTACCTGGAACACAGAGGCCGATACATTATTTATCTCCTGTTAACGAGGAACCTTAACATAGCCTGTTACATAGAGGATAACGTTATTTATCTCCCATTGAAATAGCGACAACACAACCGGTTAAATAGCGGCTGCTAAGGTTATTTGCCTTCCATGGAACGAGCGATGTAAAAACAACCTGTTTATTAGAGGCTGGTAATATTATTTACCTCCCATTGAAAAAGCGATGATAAAATAACATGTTAAATAGAAGTGGGAAAAGTTATTCACCTCCCATGGAACGAGCGACTATAAAACAACCTGTTAAATAGAAGCTGGTAAGGTTATTCACCTCCCATGGAACGAGCGACTATAAAACAACCTGTTAAATAGAAGTGGGTAAGGTTATTCACCTCCCATGGAACGAGTGACTATAAAACAACCTGTTACATAGAAGCTGGTAAGGTTATTCACCTCCCATGGAACAAACGACTATAAAACAACATGTTACATAGAAGCTGGTAAGGTTATTCACCTCCCATGGAACGAACGACTATAAAACAACATGTTACATAGAAGCTGGTAAGGTTATTCACCTCCCATGGAACGAGCGACTATAAAACAACCTGTTAAATAGAAGCTGGTAAGGTTATTCACCTCCCATGGAACGAGCGACTATAAAACAACATGTTAAATAGAAGCGGGTAAGGTTATTCACCTCCCATGGAACGAGCGACTATAAAACAACATGTTACATAGAAGCGGGTAAGGTTATTCACCTCCCGTGGAACGAGCGACTATAAAACAACCTGTTAAATAGAAGCTGGTAAGGTTATTCACCTCCCATGGAACGAGCGACTATAAAACAAAATGTTGAATAGAAGCGGGTAAGGTTATTCACCTCCCACGGAACGAGCGACTATAAAACAACATGTTAAATAGAAGCTGGAAAGGTTATTCACCTCCCATGGAACGAGCGACTATAAAACAACATGTTAAATAGAAGCTGGAAAGGTTATTCACCACCTATGGAACGAGCGTCTATAAAACAACATGTTAAATAGAAGCTGGAAAGGTTATTCACCACCCATGGAACGGGCGACTATAAAACAACCTGTTAAATAGAAGCTGGAAAGGTTATTCACCACCCATGGAACGAGCGACTATAAAACATGTTACATAGAAGCTGGTAAGGTTATTCACCTCCCATGGAACGAGCGACTATAAAACAACCTGTTAAATAGAAGCGGGTAAGGTTATTCACCTCCCATGGAACGTGCGACTATAAAAACAACATGTTACATAGAAGCTGGTAAGGTTATTCACCTCCCATGGAACGAGCGACTATAAAACAACATGTTAAATAGAAGCGGGTAAGGTTATTCACCTCCCATGGAACGAGCGACTATAAAACAACCTGTTACATAGAAGCTGGTAAGGTTATTCACCTCCCATGGAACAAGCGACTAAAACACAACCTGTTAAATAGAAGCTGGTAAGGTTATTCACCTCCCATGGAACGAGCGACTATAAAACAACCTGTTAAATAAAAGCTTGTAAGGTTATTCACCCCCCCCCCCCCCCCCCCCCCCCCCCCCCTGCATCGAGCGACTATAAAACAACCCGTTAAATAGAAGTGGGTAAGGTTATTCACCCCCCATGGAACGAGAGACTAAAACACAACATGTTAAATAGAAGCGGGTAAGGTCATTCACCTCCAATGGAACGAGCGACTAAAACACAACCTGTTAAATAGAAGCTGGTAAGGTTATTCACCTCCCATGGAACGAGCGACTATAAAATAACATGTTAAATAGAAGCGGGTAAGGTTATTCACCTCCCATGGAACGAGCGACTAAAACACAACCTGTTAAATAGAAGCTGGTAAGGTTATTCACCTCCCATGGAACGAGCGACTAAAACACAACATGTTAAATAGAAGCTGGAAAGGTTATTCACCACCTATGGAACGAGCGTCTATAAAACAACATGTTAAATAGAAGCTGGAAAGGTTATTCACCACCCATGGAACGGGCGACTATAAAACAACCTGTTAAATAGAAGCTGGAAAGGTTATTCACCTCCCATGGAACAAGCGACTAAAACACAACCTGTTAAATAGAAGCTGGTAAGGTTATTCACCTCCCATGGAACGAGCGACTATAAAACAACCTGTTAAATAAAAGCTTGTAAGGTTATTCACCCCCCCCCCCCCCCCTGCATCGAGCGACTATAAAACAACCCGTTAAATAGAAGTGGGTAAGGTTATTCACCCCCCATGGAACGAGAGACTAAAACACAACATGTTAAATAGAAGCGGGTAAGGTCATTCACCTCCAATGGAACGAGCGACTAAAACACAACCTGTTAAATAGAAGCTGGTAAGGTTATTCACCTCCCATGGAACGAGCGACTATAAAATAACATGTTAAATAGAAGCGGGTAAGGTTATTCACCTCCCATGGAACGAGCGACTAAAACACAACCTGTTAAATAGAAGCTGGTAAGGTTATTCACCTCCCATGGAACGAGCGACTAAAACACAACATGTTAAATAGAAGCTGGAAAGGTTATTCACCACCTATGGAACGAGCGTCTATAAAACAACATGTTAAATAGAAGCTGGAAAGGTTATTCACCACCCATGGAACGGGCGACTATAAAACAACCTGTTAAATAGAAGCTGGAAAGGTTATTCACCACCCATGGAACGAGCGACTATAAAACATGTTACATAGAAGCTGGTAAGGTTATTCACCTCCCATGGAACGAGCGACTATAAAACAACCTGTTAAATAGAAGCGGGTAAGGTTATTCACCTCCCATGGAACGTGCGACTATAAAAACAACATGTTACATAGAAGCTGGTAGGGTTATTCACCTCCCATGGAACGAGCGACTATAAAACAACATGTTAAATAGAAGCGGGTAAGGTTATTCACCTCCCATGGAACGAGCGACTATAAAACAACCTGTTACATAGAAGCTGGTAAGGTTATTCACCTCCCATGGAACAAGCGACTAAAACACAACCTGTTAAATAGAAGCTGGTAAGGTTATTCACCTCCCATGGAACGAGCGACTATAAAACAACCTGTTAAATAAAAGCTTGTAAGGTTATTCACCCCCCCCCCCCCCCCCCCCCCCCCCCCCCTGCATCGAGCGACTATAAAACAACCCGTTAAATAGAAGTGGGTAAGGTTATTCACCCCCCATGGAACGAGAGACTAAAACACAACATGTTAAATAGAAGCGGGTAAGGTCATTCACCTCCAATGGAACGAGCGACTAAAACACAACCTGTTAAATAGAAGCTGGTAAGGTTATTCACCTCCCATGGAACGAGCGACTATAAAATAACATGTTAAATAGAAGCGGGTAAGGTTATTCACCTCCCATGGAACGAGCGACTAAAACACAACCTGTTAAATAGAAGCTGGTAAGGTTATTCACCTCCCATGGAACGAGCGACTAAAACACAACCTGTTAAATAGAAGCTGGTAAGGTTATTCACCTCCCATGGAACGAGCGACTATAAAATAACATGTTAAATAGAAGCTGGTAAGGTTATTCACCTCCCAAACAACAGATGAGGTAACGGCTACTTTTTCTAAACTATTACTATCATCGTCCGCAAAACACAGCACGGCAACAACTGGATTTGCCATGAGAAAAAAAGGCGGTGGTTTGTCTGGAGGAGGATATGACAAAGTTTATACAACTAAAAGATCATGGGGAAAAAAGCAAGAGCACAACAGGCGGGTGTGCACACTTGTCTGTGTAAATTAAATCAGAAAATGCTATTTCCAGTGTGTTTCTTTAAAAATGATGCAGAAAGTTCAAATATTTAGTATCTTAAGAAGTATGTTTATAATTGTCTTAGAAATTTAGCTAGTGATTAACTGTATGCTGTCGGTGGTCTCCACTCCTATTGCATTTTACAAAATATTCTGTTTTATATACACTCTGATATATATATAACTTTGTTATGGTCATTCAATACAGATCTGTTAATACTTCGGTAAGGGAATTCCATACAGGTCGCAGGCAAAGCGTAATACACAAAGCCTAATTCCTTGGAAAGGACATTCCATACAGGTCGCTATGCAGAGCAATTCTGACCGTCTTGTTAACATTCTGAAACTAGCTGAGCAAAATTAATGAACCCAACTGACCTTGCCAAGCCATCGTACTGATTACGAACCAAAAGGAGTTAAGGCACGTAAACGATTCGGCCTCTCTGATGGTTGCCTCCTTATCCTTCGCCATCCGTCGCCATTCGTAAGGGTTAAAGTGGGATATAATGTATAGCACGGTGCCGGTGACCAGGAAAGCTAGAACCGACATCAGCCATACCGTAAACTCCATTGGTACAAGCAGTTTTGTTAGACTTTCCTTTAACGGTGGTTTTTCTTCTTTTGGTCGTACCATGACAATTGCAGGATCCAGTGATTGTAAGGGGTATGAGAATTCGATTGCCTTCGACCTGCGATGGGTCACTGTCAGGGGCCCGACGATGTCCGCATTCTGAAAATACACGGCGCATTGTTGATACCATTATGCTAATTTATTGTGATTGTTTGCATTGTGAATTACTGTTGATCGCCATAACGGTACTGCTTATTTGATTAATTTTCGAGTGTTGCATTTCTCAAAGAAAACAGTAAAATTACTAATATGTTATAATTATATAGTCCGAGCACGTTAATAAACTATAGGAATATGTACGGCATGGCGTCCAACTTTCTGTGCATCATTCCCCTCTCTCTGTGGTGCCTCGGAATAACCTAAACAAACAGTTGACGAGGCATTCAACATTAATTTAGAGAAGTATAAAGCTGCGTGAAGTTGGTATAATCACAACTGAACTATTCTATATAAGCATAATACAAATAAATATAGGCTAGAAAATCAGAATGTTTTGTTCCAACTTATTTTTCAATGAAGATATCGATCTATGCCAATATCACGGTCACCACAGAACACATCCTTTTAAAAGTTAGAATTTGAGGAATTTTTGACAAAATATGATACAATGCTTCTAACGAGTCGACATTTAACATTTTGCGTGCATATCTGGATTTAGTGCATTCCACATTGGTGTTATGAAATGCACTTGCAATTCCCGGTTTTCTTCAGGTCTCACTACACACTTAGTTCCCTTGTATGTGACTGTAGGGTGATTCTTACACCATAAAAAGTAGAGGTGTGTTCTTCGGTTTGAGATATTTTTAATAATTGCCCATGGATATTTTCTTTTCCTGTTGCAGGTGAGAAAACAATAGTGTGAGATTGGATGAACAGC